>VUQG01012221.1:4001-32784 GCA_015106755.1 Etia nguti
TCTCCCCTTTTCGCTCTCCCTGTTTCTGTGGGAGACGGTTTGAGCCAAGGCAAAAACAAGAGAACAGGAAGAGAGGAAGGCGTCATGAATACTGATGAGCCGAGAAGGAGGGAAAGAGAGAGATAGTGTGCGTGTGTGTGCGTGCATGTCAGAATAAGTGAGTGAATTTAAGTGTGAACAGAGAGGGGTTTAGTAAAGTGAGAGTGGGGGTGGGGGGTGGGGGGGAGCAAGAAAGAGAGAAAGGAGGATGGGGAAAGGGAGAGACGCTCCTGGCTAAAATGCAAATGAACCCTCATTAACTTGAGGAAAAAAGAAGGTGGTTGGCCTGTTATATCACACATAACATAACTAACAGCCACACATACACCCGCCCCTGCGCACGCACACACATGAACACGTTTCTGATAAGGGAGACAGCTGACTAAATTTTCCTCATCACAGCACCTGACTCACTACCAGGCAAACAGAGGATAGAGGGTTGGTGAGAAGAAAAGTATGGAAGCCCGTTCATGCTGGGGAAGGAAAAAGACTGACGATACAATGCACGCTGGCTGTGTCACATTACTGTTGCATCATTTGACGCCTGTAGCACGCACCAGATGGACCATACAAACAGAATAAGTAAAGGATAACACCAGCCACATTCTGCATTTTTTCTTCTCATGTCAACGATCCCCCGAAAATCCCAAAATCAGATCTCGGCTTATCTCTCAATGCCTTCTAACTTTCTTTCCCTCATATCCAACCTGATTTGTGCTCTCAAAGGCTGTTAACTAAAAAAAAAGTTGGGCTATTCAAGCACGTGTACTGTAATACTAATATGAACTAAACTATCTACAGCTGAGCTGAAAAAACCCCCAAAACATTTCAATAAAAAAAACAGGCTAAACATCTACTAACATTTGCACAGTGATCACAATGCCACAATAAAAATATAATAGCCACTATTTGACACAGGGTTGACACACACTCACGCACACCGCCCTAGCAGCAGGGTGATGTGAGTATCAACCCCTGTGAACGTTTTAAAAAGCACAATTTATCCTAGAAAATCTTGACATGTCATCTTTTTGACTGAAAAGTAATAATTCTTAGCCATAAATTCAAATTCCTCGTTTTACTACTCCCATTATACTCGCCATTAAAATGTGTCATTAAAAAATAAAAGTCATCTCGGAGCCAGAGCGTGGCGAGCATCTTCGTTCATTAATGAAGAGAGAGGGGGAACAAAGGAGTGAGAGAGAGAGAGAGAGAGAGAGAGAGAACGAGGGAGGGGAAAAAAGGGAGGGAGACACTGCAGGTAGAAGGCATAAACATGGCCAATCACTCTCTCCATCTGCTTCTCCATCTGGGCTTCCTTTAATCCACTGAACCACCAGTTAGTGACCCCTCAGTGCACACAGAGAGGGATGAAGTAAGATATACACAGAGCTAAGGAAAAGAGAGAAATAGATGCTGCATCGCTATGATAAACATACACACTGTGGATGTTTGTCCTATGAAATAAAACATTTTCATATCAACTCCTTTCAGAAAGCCTGTGTGTGAGTCTGCATGTGCATATCTCCTGCTAGATGATAGTACAATCATCACTTGAGACGCATCAGCGGTTATGGCACAAACAACATTTCTTCTCTTCTTCTTGTCTGACTCCCATCTCGCTTCTTCAAACAGGCCTGTATCAGTCCCTCTGCCAATCTTTCCTGCTTTCCATTTCTCCCCTGCCCTGGTCTCATACCATTTCTCATAACTCTCTCTCTCTCTCTCTGTCAGATTTTCTTCTCCCATCTCCCATTCCTCCTCATCTCCTCACCCGCTGTCATATGGCGGTTCCAGCCTGGTGAGTTCACCTTCCTCTGTCACAGCTCCTGCTCCCTGCTTTCTGCACACTTCCTCTCCCATCGATTCCCAGTCACCGCATCCATAGCAGTCCAAAAGTCCTGTCTGCAGCCCTGCTTCTTCCCACCTCTTCTCCTTGACCTCTGTCCCCTCTCCCCTCTCCCACTACTATTTCTTTGATACAGAAAATGTGTAATCTTAAACAAAACAAAACATACAGCCAAAGATAGAAAACCTGCACCGTTATTATTTTTGGTGTTGAGCTAGCAGACTCATTTTTTTCATTTTTTATCTTCACCTATCCATACAGTATCTACTCCACTTTTTATTTTCAGCTTCCAACACTCCATCACCAGGGATTAAGTGCAAGGTAAACACATCTAGACATCAGCATAAAAAAAATTAAACAATGCTTTAGTCACAATTTTATCTACCATTTTATTTTACGAGTGCACCTTTTTTAATGCACCTGTCACACTAATTTAATCTGGTATGAGTCAAAAAGCATAACTCAAAGTCACAAATGACCAAAATTTTTACAACCAAATGATCATAACATATTTTCAGTGGCTGATTTATTTCTGATCTTAAGACTTCTGTGCTTCCACCCCACATCATCTGCCACTCATCCCTTTGGCATTACTCAGTGTTCTCAGGCAAAAAAGCAAATGACAAAGCTGTCATTATGACTACTATTTGCATCATGACGTATTATTAAGTTTTCACCCAATGTGGCTGTGCAGTGACTTTAATTAAACCGCTTATTCATCTCCACTGTGAAAAGGAGACATTAGCATTTCTCTTGCTCTTCGTCCCCAGCCTCCTACCCTGTTATTCTCACCTCTCTCACAGGAGCGCCCCAGGTAGCCCGTCCCAGAGCAGTCACACACATAGCGATTCCAGCCCTCCCTGCAGATACCGTTGTGCTGGCAGGGGTTGGACAGGCACTGTTTGGGCGGCTCTCTGGAGCATGAGGGCTTCACTCCCACCGCCCTCTGGGCCTCAGCCAGCCGCCGGATGTCTTTGCTCTGCCCGTCCACAAATAGATCTCTGATGCAGCCTACATACCCGTAGTTCAACAGCGCCGTCCACACCTGAAGAAGAGGATGCCAGTGTTGAGTCATGACTACTGGATATTTGTCAAAACTCTTGCAGTGCGTGCTGCAAAACTAAATACAAACAAATAATGTCTGTATCATCACTGTACAGCTTTTATTTATAATTTCACCCTGACACATTTTTATTTCTTACATACCTTGCATAAATCAGGTATTGGGGCACTACATCACGTTAAACAAAAATTGGTTTAAACTTGGTTGTTTCATCTATAAATACTAACCTTTTGCTGAAAATCATTCTCTAAACACTGATTGCATATCTGTGCTCCAAGACTGCAAAATGCATATGCTGCATTTTTTTAAAGTTAGTTTAATCACTTTTTTTCTATACCTATTATTATTGTTAGCATAAAAAGTTCCCCAAATATAATTTTTTAAAATCAATTTCAATTATAGGCCCACTAGTTATTTTCTCAATTAACTGATAAAGCATCAGGAAAAACAAAGGAAAATCCCATGTCTATGTCAAAAGGAGAAAAGAGTATAACTAACAAAAACAACAACATAACAATCAAATAATCAGTATATTTGGTAATATGTTTTAAACAGTAATTTTACAAGCCCAATTCACCCATTCATGCAATTCTTTAGTCTATGCCTTACGTGTTTCTGACATTCACAAACATGCTCATACTCTGGTGGATGCAATTTGGAGTTCAGTGTCTCTGGTAAATACACTCCTGCATGTGGGCAGGAAGAGCTGGGGATCAAACCGCCGACCTTTCGATTAGCAGACACAAGTGCTCAGTAAGTTGTTGCTCAGTAAATTCACTCAGTAAGTTGTGGCCAGTAAATTAAATCACTATTGATTAAGTACTGGAGACTTAGGGTCAGATTTACCCTGGAGTTAAAATACTACCAAATTACTAACAATAAGAGGTGAAAGACAGCAAAAGAAATAAAAAAGGATATGCTAAGTCATTCTGTGCATGATGAGGCTAGATGTTGCCAAGAACAGAGAGCACATACTGCAAGCTAAAAGAAATTTCTCCAATTGTGTTAATTTATTTGAATGCCAGAAGAAGTAAAGACATGCTGATTGCCACGGCAAATTATTTCCTTAATCTGCTGGAAGAAATCAAAAACGACCTGAAACCTTGAACTATAAGAAAGCATTCAATGCAGGTGGAACCAAAATGTTTCTTTCAAACTTTTATTTTTTGCCCTCTGGTTCTTGATTTAAAATTCAAAAGATTAATTTTTCATAAGTTTTTTTTTAAGGCTTTGTGCCACCCAAAAAATCAGCTTCATGACATTCAAACTCCCTGCTGTTGTTCACATTTCAGGACCATGGACAGCACACAGTTTTCTCCCCCAGATCACTGCCAACCATACAAGCACTATAAACAATGACTTCTTTTTAGTGTACCTCTTTAGGTCATACCATCTATTTTAAACTTCCTCTATGCATGGCACTTTTTTTTACTGTGCCCACAATAGTGTTAAAGTTGCTTCTTTGTAAGAAGTGGGACCTTGCTGTTTTGATGTATTTTAATGAACTTGTGAAACACCTCCTCCAACGCCTCTGATTCTACCGCAGAAAACTACCACTGTTTCTTGTTGGTCTGTGATGCCATGCTGTTTCCTGGGAGAAACACGTGCGTAAAACCTACACGTTTGTCAGATTACAAGTAACAGGCTGCACACGCGTTGTTAGCAGCTCTGTCGCACATTCTCGTCCAGCCTTGGAATGCTGGAGTTTATTGAAATGAACTTTGTCAATGTTAAAAAAAAGAAGAAAAAATCTGTGTACTGTAAGTAGATCGACAGCAGAATCAGACATTCTGTTCATTTAGGTAAAAAGTTTTAATATGGAGGGTTTAGGTTACTCAATATTGTCTGCAACTGCAGCACTTTACTAGAGCTTAAGGTGACATCATCTGCCAGTCCTAAACACCCACGCTGACTATATTAAAACACAGGGAAAAGTGAGGAATCAAAGGTTTGATGTTTACTGGTAATTTTCTTTTAATTATTTGAGCTAGAATGCTAATCATAGCATATGATATCTACACACAAACCTCTGTTGGGAAGATGAGTCCAGCGCGATCCTCAGGTAAACCTCCGAGGTACAAGGTGTCATCCAGGTCCAGGATTTCACTGTCTCCCGGGGCCGTGTATGCTGTTCTTACGCTGTTCACTGAAATGGTTCCTGAACACACCGCCAGACATCAAAACAACTTCAGTAATCGTTATGACCTTCAGCGTGAACATACTCATCACAATCACCACTGTCATCCCCACCACCATCACCACCACCAGCACCACTATTATGAGTGCCATCATTATCATCTTTATCATCATCATCCTTGCGCCTCTCTTTGTACTCCTCCTCCTCATCACCACCACCACCACAAATCACAGCTACAATCAGAAGTAATTGAAATTCTACACAGTCCTCAGGTAGTCCCTGTGAGTTAAAAAAATGCCACATTTAACATTTTTTCGCTAATAATATATTTCCTTTTGGAACAGTAACGCACGGTTGGAGCAAACAAATAGGATTCCCACTGAGAGGAAAGGCAGCTTCTACAGACCTCTGTAATTAACACAGAGTTTCAAGCAGTAACTATATGCTCATAACAGGCTGACATATGTAAAACATCCCCATCTGTAATAGAACTGTACCGTACTGTGCAAAAGTATAAAGTCACCCCTCATTTCTTTACAATTTGCTAGGAAAATGGAAAAATAGGAGCCGCAATTTATTAAAACACCTGCAAAAATGCATGGAAATAGAGTATGTATAAGGCAAAAATAGAGTTTGTACAATTCTAATGAGTTTAAAAGTGAATGTTTGATATGACAACCTTTATTCTTCAACACAGCCTGAACTCAAAGGCAAGCTTTCTTTTAATTTCTTTAAGCAGTCTTCAGGAATAGTTCTCCGGGATTCTTAAAGGACACTCCAAACCTCTTCCTTTGAAGTTGGCTTCCTTTTGCTATGTTCTCAGTCAAGATGAGCCCACCCTGCTTCAATAAAGTTGAGGTCCAGGCTCTGGGGAGGCCAATCAATGACTGATGGTGTTTCATTGTGTGTTTTTCTATCCAGGTATGCTTCCACTGCACTGGTAGTTTGTTTTTGTGATGAAGCCATTGGCAATCAGGTGCTTTCCAGATGATATTGCATGGTGGATCAAAATCTGATGGTACTTTTCAGTGTTCATAATTCCATCAATTTTAACAAAATTCCCAACATTACTGGATGAAATGCAGTCACTAACCATGACAGAGCCTCCATCATTTACAGACACTCACTACTGTAACTCTCTCCTAACCTTGTCAAATTACAAGTAAGAAGAGTAGAAAAGTAGATGGATCTGGCAGAAAGGCCAGATCTCTCAGGTCCTGTATGTCAGTTTGTTTCCTTTTCTTTTGACATAACTTTCAGATGCTGTTCATCTGTTGTAGATAGCTTTTTTTCACCTCGTCTTTTGTCCTCACTTGTCCAGTTTGTCCCCACAATTTTTACTACACACCACACACCATACAGAAACATACAAGGTTTTTGGCTCTTTTGGAACCACCTTGTTGGTGCAAAAATACTATTTTATGCCTTTGATTATATTTAAAGACATTTGGAACAAATGATGTGTTTTTGCAAACAGGCAGCTAATAACCCTAAAGATCCCTAAAGATCCAATTTAAAATTGGTTCTTTGCTAATTTTTCTGTTATGCATAGACACAACAAATCTAGCGATTCACAGGGCAGTCTTAAATTGCTTAATAAAAAAACAAAAAAAACCCCATTCCTCAGACATTGGTCGAGTACAAGTACAAGACCTTAACTAAAAATAAATTAACAAGTAATGAATGCCTAATGAAAAACTTCGAAAGACCTTCAGAAAGCCTGGGACGTGTTGTTCAAGATTTTGCACAGCACTCGATAAACTTACCAGAGAATCTGGCTCCTTAGCAGCAAAATATAAAGAAATGATGGGTGGCTCAAGAATTTTGCACACAACTGTAACTGTAAAATGATTTTAAGACACTGTGCAAGTATGTTTTACATACCTACTGACAGTAATTGTGACAGGAAGGAAAGGTTTAGAGCAAATGTGATTATGATGTCAAGTAACATTAATGGGTCTACCAGTTGGATATGAAACAGGCCACCAAAAGCTTTAATTTTTAGTCAGAGTGTAATTATACCAGCACATGAACAATAAACTTGACAGACCTGCTGTATATGAATTGGGTTAAAATAGTCAAAATAAAACCCCTTAAAGTCAGATTCAATAGAAACAGGTGAATTAAATACATACAGAAGGCAGATGGTTGCAAAACTGGCCATGTTTAATCTGCTGCTTGCTTCAAAATGTGCAGCTACTTATTATCTGTCAGTTCAACTTTTGCTATTAGCTTCAGACTTAAAAGAGCTGTGTTTGTACCTGAGCGTCCGTCTCTCTGGAAGTCAACGTGGTACCATTCTCCGTCATTGACCTTTCTGTCGATGGCCTTGGTCTTGGTGGTTCCTGAGCCCATGTCCAGCAGTAAGTACAGGTGTCCATCAAGCATCTCAATGGCAAAAAAGTCCACCTGTAGGTTAACCGGAGACAGGTGTAAAAAAACAAACAGGAACATTTGTGCAAGCTGTGAAAATGCAAATTATGGTTGCAGGTGTGACATGAGTGCAATTTGTTCAATTCTCATTAATAAACTATCCCTCTCGAATTTCTAGAAGTGGGGACTTTCGTTTGCTTAAAATCATAATTCTGTAGCCAAAGCTCAGAATATCACTCACGATTAAAAAGTCACTGTCCTGTTAGAGATGATGATTAAAAGTAGCCTTTTTAATGAACTGAATTTTCAGATGCAAAATCTTTGTACACATTAATGAGCGACAGGTGCGTTGGAGGAATGAACTTCATTAAAACAGCTCGACTGAACGCCCGCACGCTGTTCCACTTACTGCTCCTATACTTACTAGTGGACCATTCCACTTTCTTCATAAGTAACATCCCTTCATATCTATCTAGATAATCATTCCCACATCCAGCAGACTAAAAAGACTAATAAGATGAATTAAGCCACCTTGGAGTATGTGAGTGGTCAGCCAATAATATTCTATAAAAAATATTCTAAAGTTGTTTAAATTCATTTCTGTTCTTCATAAATGGATTTTATAGATGGCTAGATGGATTTTGTACTATTTCATCTGAATTTTGAAAAATGTATACTTTAATACATACCTCATAATTTGGTTTTTGGCTACACGCCTTCAAAACTAAAGTAACTCCCATGAGCCTCTGCAGTTTGTACTTTAGTAACCCAAAATATATCTACTAAACATCAACACTGTCATTAAAAATTATTTTAACTTTTCTTACAGCCTGACAGGCCAATATACAGTTATCCTAGAATGTTTTTTTTACCTTGACGGTTGGAGGTGTGCGCGGATCTTTGCGCTGCTGCTGCCGGGGTTTGCCGTGGCTGAAAAGCATCAGCCCATTGGGCTCTGTCGTCCTGAAGTCAAACGAGATGGATCCCGCCTTCTTCGCTGTCCACTTGCTCAGTGCCACGTAAGACTCTGGGGTGTCAAAGGTCACGGGGTCTAGCGTTGCTACACTCTCACACTTAAAGGACACCACCCCACTTACCTGGTACAGAAAACAGTCGAGTTGTTAAATTGCTGTAGTGACTATCTGGACCAGTATGGTTCCTTTGTAGTCTGAGACTGAAATAAAGCCAGATTCCAGCTGTGAAATGGCTAAAACATAAAAGCTTGTGGCTACCTCTCAAATATATAATCCCATTTACATCCCTACAGTGTGAGTCTCACAGGGCGAGACATGAGGTTGAGCTACAAAAAAGTGTCTGTGTTTGAGAGCATCCAGCATTGTCTGGCTTGTTGGGACGTGCTGATTAAAGTGCATACCTTCATCTTGGGGTCTCCCTGTTTAGCCAGTCTAGACAGCTCCAACCGTACATCGTTGTTCTTGTACACCACCTTGAGGGGAGAGGATTGAAAGAAAATAATGATATCTGAATGCTGCTTCACTTTTAACCAACACACATAACACTTCTGATAGAGAAATTATTAAAGTTATGCTACACTCTTATTAGTAAGCTGGGGGAATGTATCTCTCTCGCCGTGCCTCTTTCTGTCTATCTGTTATCCTTTATCCAAGCATTATGTACTAGCACACACAATGTTGCTGGACTGTTTCTCTGTAAGGGGGCACACACATGTCAGTTCTCAGGATAATGGGGGAAAAATGAAAAAAGGCTCAGCAACAGTGAGATTGATTAACTTTTGAGCACACATCGACTAATGCTTAACCTAATCAAACACATTTTCTATTCAAATGTTCTGATGGGTTTTTTTTTTTATATGAAAGCAAGAACCTAAAGACCAGCATCCACTCCAGCTTCATCTTTTGAAAACTCCCATTTGTCCCTGCCACCTGCATGATTGCTTTTACATCTTCTATTTTCTTTGCTTTACTGTTTCTTTCTTTGCTTTCCCTGACACAGTCCGCTCTCTGACTCAGTGTATAGAGTGTGCTTGTGCTGAGCATTCTGATGTTGAGAGATGAGCACACACAGGCTCCGCTTTATTAATCCAGACCTCCTTCTATGACCTGTGAGCAACCAAATACTCCTCTGCATTGGCTCTGTGTTTTAATTTTCTGCATGTCAGGTGCTATTGCGTGTGTGTGTTTAGGGCAAAGGGGTGACTCTTGAACACAATAAGTGCTTCAAACGGTCTTACGGTGTGGGTGTTTATGGGGAGGATTGTGCCTGTGCTGCATCCAATGCACAAAACTGTTACAGCCGTGATTGCTCATGCATATGATGATTCGCAGCATACATCTTAATTTGCTCACATGGATTATCATATCATCGTATTAAATATGTAAATGTGCCAGTGGAGGGTTCACTTTGACAGCGGCAGCCTCATTTAAACATCATCACTCTTAATGAAGCAACACAGAGTGCATTCACTACTGATACAGATAGCTCTCTGTTTGGCACATCATCTGTTGGCTTGTTTGGTTGTTTGTTTATGCCTCTGTGTGAATCTGCGTGAATGAAAGGGAGACTCAGACAGGGTGTGTATCCGATGGGCATGAGGATGTCTTTGGGAGTTTCGCTGTATCAAGCGCTCCGTATCCATACGTATGTTTATTTGCGTGCGGCAACTGTTTCAGCGGAAATATTTGGGGATATAATATTACACTACGACCGTGTTTTGTGTGCATGCATGCATGCATGCATGTGTGCGGTGTGAGTTTTTGTTTCTGCAGTGTTGTGGCCCATTTCAAGCACAGTGGATGGATGGAGCATCTCTGTGGCGTACCTAATTAGCATGTTAGTGCTTAGTGCTATATCTACTCCCTCAACGACACTCATCACTGATTCTCTCTGATGCTGGGGAGAGTGTGTGCATGCGTGTGTCTGGGACTGTTTGTGTGAGTCTGCCAAATGGAAGCATGTTGGTGTATGTGTTTATACGATATTGTGTGTAAAAATGTTTGTGTGATCTGTGGCAGAAGAAAGGAAAATCAAGGTTTCTTAAAAACTAGGGGTGCAGAGAAATATGTGCAGCATGAGTTTATGAACCAGGCTGTGCAATAATTAAATGTTATCATTCATCTACTCAGAGTGTAAGAAATGATCACGTGGACTATAACAGTAGATTTATTTTAGTTTAAATGAATATTTCTTAAACCGTAGGTCAACGTGGACAAAATTAAGCACTTAGAAAGACATTTTAAACGTGCAAAGTTTTGTCCTTTGCGAATAATTAGGTTTGTTTTTTTTGTTTTTTTTTAACCTATCAAGCATGTGTCCCACCTCTTTCAGACATCCCATGAAGTTATTGCTGACTGGAGAACCAGGCAGGTCAGCGGTGCTGGGGCTTCCTCCCACGTAGAAGAAGTCATCAGAGCCCAGCATGGTGTAGTCCTCCTGTGTGTAGCCCGTGGTGGTCAGGATGCCGTCCACAGAGATGGTCACCTACACAACAAAGCACAGGGAAAGGACACGCTATATACTCACACCAAAGGCAGCGCTAAGCGCTAGCTAGGCGCTGACCAGCCAAATTAGCCCCCGTTGCTCTGGTAACCAATCTATATGCATTCTGGCAGGGAGAAGGCCTGATTGGTTTTGGGAATTGGCCACTTTGATTCGGAGCAGTTGGATCAGTGCTGGCTGTGTGGTGTAACTGAGTAGTGTCGCCTCTTGGCTTTGCTGATATAACCGGCTTAGGAAATATGTTACTATGCACTGGTAAATACCACTCACTCCTGCAGGTAGTGATACACGCTCACTTTTCTTTTGTGCACTCTACGAATTAAAACTGCATAATCTTCTATCTTCAGTCTATCAAGAGCAAAAGGTCTATTGTAAATTCTGTGTGCGATTAATAAAGTTTTGCTGAAACCCAAAGCTTCAGGGCCACAATTGGTAGACTGTGTCTCTCTGTACCCAGACTTCAAAGGCAGTTTATTATTCTGCCACTGCATGGTAAAAATAGACTAAACCATAGTGATTTTGCTAAAAGGTTAGCCTTGTTTATTACAGGAAAAGCCAACTTAACCCATATCAGTGAAATTTTCCAACTTATGTTTATGGTTCATACTCTAAGCTGCTTTACGGTCTAGGCAGAAGACGCAATTTGATTTATTTCCTAATATGCTAACAAGATTTTTCCTAAATGCTTTGCCTAAAGTGACACTGGTGCTCTTACAATTTAATCAGCTCATTTTGGTGTGTAATAGCCTGTACAGAGGCTTTTAGGTGTCACTGATATCCAATCTTGTCACACTTAAGTCACCGTTAGTGGTACATTATCACTCTGATATTCTACAGTACATTACTGACCACGTCTGGCTGCCCATAAAGGTTGTGAGCTCTTTATTTCCCCACTACACTAAGTTCCTTCTGACTGCTGGTGCTTATCATTGCCAGGCAAACGTGCCCAGCCAGGCAGGTGTTAGTAAGTCTCCGCAGGCATCTTCGTGCTATGCAGTAAGGTGTTAGTACTATTTACTTGTTAGTAGTTGTTAGTTGTTGCACTGCTGGCAGCCACAGAAGTGTTACTTGTGTCAGGCCAAGCTGTGTTGGGTTACTGAGGTCAGGGTTCATGATTTCAATGCTGTTAGTCATTGTGATGATGTTATGTTATTGTGTTGTTAGGGTGAATTGTGATGATGGTGTTAGTTGGTTAGTTAGTGGTCTGGGGGGGGTTTGTTAGATCAGCGAGTCAGGATGACAAACACACAGATTTAATGCACACACGCACAGGTGTTAGATGGGTTACGCCTCATTCCACACACACACACACACACATAAATATACAAACATGCAGTCTGTTCCTCTCTCTGCATGCAAGCACTGGCAAAGAGGACACAATAGATAAAAAAATACAAAAAAACCCCAACAACATACGACAAGATGAGTTAGAGGCACCATGGAGAACATGCAGTGAAGGATTGGTGAAAAATAAAAGAAAAAAGAATTTAAAAAAAGAAGGGAAGGAACCTCTCTATCCACTTTACGGACCAATTAGAGAGGGGGAGGGGTTTTGAGTCACGCCATGCAGGATGGGGGAAGGGGGGGCTCGTCATTTGCGTGCAGGTGAGGGATGAGCCAATCAGCGTGGGCCTACATGTCAGTCACAAAGTGATGGGGTGAAAATAAAAACAGTAGAGGTAAGGGGGGAAAGGATTTATAGAAAAAAAAGTGGTTGGCAAGGAAGGTGGATGTGGGCTTTTTAAGCGTAAAAGATTACCAACCGCATTTATCCTGTTATTGGTTTAGTTTTGATGTCTATGGTTCAAAAGGAAATAGACACGGGGCAAACCCAAACTAAGAAACAATTAGAATGATATCTACCGAACAATGGAGTTTGTTTACCATAGCGTGTCCAATGCCTGAGTGCTTTGTAGGAGAGGGGGAGAAAGGAAAGCAAAAAAACTGTGAACAGAACAACCTCGGGAACAAAAAAAGGAAAGCTAGAAGGCCTCTGGTGAGGTTAGTAGGTTGGTTGGAGTGGTTTCGCTAGGAGAAGGGCACAGGTTAGGTTAGTAGAATGAATCATTCCATGGATGGTGGTTAGTTTCACTAGCAGGTTAGTAAAGTTAGTAGTCAAGTTAGTAGTACAGACAGGCAAACGGTAGAGGCAGGGCACAGGTAGGTTACAAGCACCTGGGTGCTAGTGACCCTGTATGTTCTCTAGTCCA
Organism: Etia nguti; assembly: GCA_015106755.1. Lineage (NCBI taxonomy): Eukaryota > Metazoa > Chordata > Actinopteri > Cichliformes > Cichlidae > Etia > Etia nguti. The sequence goes on from VUQG01012221.1 coordinate 17,150, forward strand.
CTCCCTCGCTCTTTCACTCTCTCAGTCATTCACTCACTCAAACACACAATTGAAAAAGCACTCACCTAGAGCTGAGAGCAGTGCAGGTCTGCTGGTAAAGCCACTGTAAACTAAGACCAAAACCTCAGGTATTTTCTTACTACCATAGCATCACTGCAATTGGACAACAGACCACTGACCATGGTTTCTACACTGTTTAGCTTCCTTCTGCTGACTACAGTCTTTTCAGCTCCGTGTGGCCCTGGAACACCTGCACTGTGGTTCGTCAAAGTCATATACAGAGCGAATCTATTTAACAAGGAGTCAGAATTAATTCTGCAGCTAATAAACACCTTCATTTGGTTAATGAGTCAATTATTTCTCAGGCAAACTAAATTATTGTTTTGGCGTAGCCTTTTAGTATACACGTTTTTGTTTTTTTATCATTGCTTCTTGTAGCTTCTCTGCTTCTCGTGAGAGAATCAGTGCCACGAGATATGAGGAGTGCTGGCTTGCCCGCACCTATAGCCTGAGAACAATCCTGTACAATAAAAGATAATTAATACAAAGTTTCTGAAAACCCCATCTGAGGTGTTTCTATTACATGATTGGTCAGTCTAAACTGCACAAATAAGTTGATGAAATAAAAAAACCAAAACAAAATCACAATGTTCTCACATTTGAGAAGCTGGAACAAGTATTTTTTTCTTGACAGCTTAAAATATTTTCAAATTGTGCTTTACTTCATTCTGCCATTTGCCAAGCATTTTGTCACTATAACTTCAGTCCATTCATCTGTGTTATCTCCATGTCCCTCTCTACATCACTTAAAATGTTTCTTCCCAAATGCCTCATCAGTAACATAAATTGTCTCCTCTCCTCTCTGTTTGGTCGCTCACTCCTCCATCTCCTGTTGTTTGGTTACCTGTCTCAGGTTGCGGGTGACCTTGACGTCATGCCAAGCGTTGTCGTTGAACTTTCCGTTGACGGGCTCCACCAAAGCCTCAAAGGCCCCAGAGCCGAGGTTGATGACAAGTGACACTGCCCCATTCTTGAGCGCCAGGTTGACGTAGTCAGCTGACTTGCCGGTGTGCAGCATGAGGCCATTGCGCTGCAGTGTCTTGAAGGAGAGCGTTATTTCATCACTGCTAGACTGGATGGGGTTGGGCGACAAGTCGTAGCAAAAGTACTCTGAGCCCTTGAAGGTGGCGACGTATTCCTCGCGAGCTGAGAGGCAAAGGGAAAGGAGGAAGAGGGAGAAGAGGAGGAAACAGGGAGAAAGTACAAAGAAGCGTGGAACCATTACATTGTTGCCAAAGCATTATCATAATGAGTGGTACATTTTCCAAGCTATGTTGCTTCTTCCCACACTGCTCTTCACAAAATGCTCAAAGATGATAAAATGGTGGGTGTTCATCAGAGCCAGCTGAGTAAAACAAAGCTCAGCTGGGCCTGGTTAAATTTGATTTGGATATGCAGTACAAAACATATTGTTTAAGATGCTGGAAATGCTGTTATTGTCAAGCAAAGCCTCACTGATGCCAGCACTTGGAAGAAACACTTCCTTCCATACCTCTAATTGTACCACAGAGTGGTGTGTAAACAAGCTTTGATCATTCATGTGGGTTAGAGATTAAACAGTGTGGATGTGAGGGAGACAGTCGTGAGTCTGTAGCATTCCAAACTCGTTACGAAACCTGCCATCCTCTCTTTTGAGAGAACAGATGTGCTGGCAGTCTAAAGTGATGTGGTCTTGTTTGACAACATGGCTCCTTTCATGATGTTTGTTAAATGCCAGAAATGTGTATGTGTCTGCGTATGTATGTGTGGCGGCAGCAAAGGTTAGGGAAGTTTTAAAAGTGAATGGCAAAAACCGACGATGAAGATGGAGAAGAGCAGCCTTCAAGCATAATGGCAGCCAAAGCAGGCAGGAGTGGCCAATTAGAATTCAGTAACAGGCAGACAGCCAGTAGCAACTTACCTTGCACACCCTTAGTGACCCACAAGGACACTAGACCAAGGTCTTACAATCCATCATACTTAAGCTCGCATTCACTTATCTGCTCTCACACCTACACACACTACTCTATACGCAAGCCAGCAGCAGAACAAATATGCACACCTACGCACACATCCGCAAAAATGATCATACTATTGTGCTGGCATAGACAAGTAGGGGCGACATTATCTGTCTCTTCACCTCCCTCCACCTTCAAAAACATCACCCTTCCTCTGCATCTGCTCCAGCGTTCTCCTCACCACCATCCCTATATGTCTCACACCTCCCTTCTGGCCTCATGCCACCATTCCTCTCCTCACATCTTGCTGGCCTCTTTTTCTCTGCTCCGTGGAGCCTCTGGCATAACCACCATCTTGTAGTTCACAATGACGAGGGGAACAGAGGAGGATTTAGCACACACTAGGTGAAGCTGGAGCAGGAGAGACACTTGGTGAGGAACCGCTGGAGAGGAGAAGAGGGGGGGAAAGATTGCCATATAATGAATAGACTGAAGTGTAATAGGTTATTAAGGTAGTGAGAGGCAGAGAGAGGAGTGTTGAAATGGAATCGGCCGCACTTGAGTGAATATAACACAGAGAGTATAATGAGAAGGAAAAAGTGAGAATATATCACAATTCAAAGGCCAATTGTGGCAAATTGTCTTTCTTTGCTTTTGTTGCATGAAAAAAAAAATCCAAAGTGTGAATGCCAATATATGAGTGAGAAACAACACATTGTGTTGTGTGATTTCTTCCCTCCCAGCATGTTAATTAAGAGTATGTGTCTGCATGGCTCAAAGAGAAAAAGAAAAACTGCGTGCGAGTTTGCGTTCAAGTGTTTGAAAGTGTAGACAACTATATGCTTTTTATGTGTGCATGAAATGTGCGGGGGTGTGGGTGGGTGCTGGTCTCTGTAAATATTGGTGTATTGCTGTCAGAAAAGCTATTACCAACTCAGGGCCTCGGGCTAGTCTTTACTGAGAGGAGCGAAGAAAAAGGAGACCCCCACACACAAACGTACACAGAAAGACCAGCCACAAATGTTAACACATACTCACTCCCTCCCTCCCTCACACACACACACACACACACACACACACACACACACACACACACACACGCAAACGGAGCCAAATGTAGATGAGGTGGCAGAGCGAGAAGGGGTGGCTGCGTGTTGTTCACAATGGGAACACACGCAGCCGTCCAGCAGCATTGTAGCGGTAATTTACAGAGGTGCCATTAGGTTTCAGTGTGGTGCTCCACCATTCTGTTGCTAATTTACAGACACGTCATTAGAGCAGACAGGAGCACATAAAGCATCTCTGCATCGATCTGGAAGCTCTGGCCCGCAAACGCTCACTCCTTGTTCTATTACATCACATGCACAACAGACGTGCGCGCACACATTCAGACAGGAAAATGCATATTGGGTGACACAAACACAAGGAAGACGTGCATGCATGTGTTCGCTGTGAAGACACACCTAAAACACACAGAGACGCGCACGCTCTCAAGTGGGCAGGTTGGAGTGGATCTGCTGTAGCTCAGATTAATGGAGTGAGTCAGTATTAGCTCAGAGTAAACAGTGAGACAGACACTGACATACACACCACATGTCACACTTCATCCTGTGGAAAGCACTGTCGATCAAAACAAGCGAGTCGGAGAACGGAGGAATACAGTGAACGAGGGAGAAACAGTCAAATGAAGGGGAAAGAAAAGGAGAGTTTAAGAATTAGAATTATAAAAATGCTCCTGTGGAGAATTTTAAGTACTTTACAATAATTTCTTTTTATTTGTTTAACTTTGGTATAGGGCTGTGCCAAATACCCTAAATAAAAAAAAACCAGGCTACAAGGAGGAGATACTAGCATCTGGTGATTGGATATCAACCCAGATATAAGTGCATGACTCCACACTTGTGTTGTTGGGGCACTGGCTAGTTGTGCTGGCTATTTGCACTTGCTAGTTTCATAGCTAGCTGCACTCCACATGACAGGAAGGTCACATGGAGTGGATGGAAATTTTAAGCAGCTGGTTTAAAAAGCTTGACCCAAGACACAACCCATCCCAGGTAGAAAATATTTTCCAGTTTTATTATCTGATAAAATTTGTGCGGCTTTTGAAAAGTTACAAGGTCAAGTTACTTTAGTTACCATTCAATAAAAGTGTTAAGATACCTGCTTAACATAAAATTACTTAAAATTTCCAGGGGAAAACACTAGCAAAGCCACTTGATTTATGCGGTGTCACTTAATGTACTGCTGTTGCACTATAACGCTGCTGCTGCTACTGTTGGCTCTTTGGTTCAGTAGATTCAATCGGTAAAAAAGGATAGAAAAATACTCTTCATTATCTTACACTTAAATACAGGCTGCTAGCATCAATAAAACGCTCAGTAATTTTTTCTATATTGTCAAAAAAACTGGAAATTTTCATGAAATATTGTGATATCATTTTGTGGCTTTATCGCCCAACTCTACTGTGGGAATTGTTTCTTGTGGGCTGCGTGTTTGGACAGCTAAGATAAGCTTATCTTTAGCTCTGAGGTCTGTTTTTGCACTAAGGGTCCTATACTATACTATATATACTATATTATACTACCTGAAGCAAATGAATAAAAGACAGGAAAAGAAAACTCTTTAAAATTAATTAGCTTTGGGTAACTTTACTTTAAAGTTAATTAAAGGAATTTTTCAGGAACACTGTAAAAATTGTTTTTATATCCATTCTTTTTGCTTTTTTTTTAAGTCAAAAAAATTAATTGGCCGTTCATTGTTACCAAATACCAAACATTTGCTGGCCTAAGCTTCTAAAATGTTCTAGTTTTTGGGTCATATAAATACGTTGGGATTTTACACCACTGAATTTACAAAGTTATTAATTAGGAGATTTCTTTTCCTGGGTACCGGGAAGCTGTTAAATGTATTTATTTACTATTTTATTTACCACTTTATAAAATAAGTGGTTGTATCAACAATTTTGTTTTAGCTAAAAACAAGGCAGGCTCTCTTTTGAATTCCTCCAGCTGTGAGCACTGGAGAGACACAGAGCTGTGAAAATCCACGTGTGTGTAAGTAATTCACACAAGCCGACTGTTGGTAGACAGATCCAACAGTTATTTTTAATTTCATTTTTTAACACTCAATGATCAATAAAATAAAAAAACACCAAGGATGCAGCACTGCTGGGGTTTGTAACGTGTTGAAATATGCAGCAACTGAACAGCAAACTATTGAAAAAATATGCTCTGATAAAGGTCAGTAGGCTAAAACACTTTTCCTGAAGTGTCTTTTTACCAGGAAAAATATGATTGAGTCAAAAACAGCTTCCTCCATTGCTCCTCGATGACTAATCAAATCTTCTTTTGGCTGCTCCCTTTAGGGGTCACTATAGCAAATGATCTACTTCCCTTCCCTCGCACCCTATCCGTTACATTCTCTCCTGTCACACTAAAGCTCCAGATATCGTAGTACCCACATTTAAAGTCCCTAGTCTCACATCTACACTCCCAATTTTCCTTCTGTCTTGCTGCCTCCAAACACACCTTCTCACTGTCTTCCTCCTCAGCAGCACAGTTTTCACTGGTAACCTAGTAACTAGTGGTTGTTGTTAGTCTGGCCCTCGACTGATCTGGTTTGGAAATCTTATTGTTCAATAACTTCTTTAATTTGAACGAAGATTATACACTGGGTGCCCTTCCTGATGCAATCCTCCCTGTTAATCCAGACTTGGACACGGCACTAGGAATAATCTGGTTTATGGGCCCCGTTGTTGGCTCAAATACTTTGAAAAAAAAATAAACGAATAAAATGATCCGCAGCTTACCAAAATAGGCTTTTCTTAAATCTTGATCTAACTAAAGGTGTAATGAGACCAGTGCAATTACATAAAGAGTCTATGGACCTTAAAACAAATTTACACAAGGCGACAAGCAAACTTTACTAAAAAAAACACTGTTATGCAAAAGCTTATCAGCTGAGATTCTCCCATCATCTGTCAGCACTGACAATTAGAAGAGGAAGACAGGCTTTCTATTGCATTTTCAATTACTCCACTTTCATACAGAGAGAAAGAAAGAACAAAAAAAGGGCGACGGTTTGGAGAAAACTGAGCGACTTCCTGGTAAGCTGTGAAAATATGTCACTGTTAATTGATTCCAGCTATCAGTTGAACCTTTAAAGTAAGTCTTTCTACTGCTGGCTGTCAGGGGTGAATATATGTGGGTTGCAAAATGGTCCAAAACACACTCCAGCGACTGCATTTGCAGAAGGAGAGGTCTGTCTAGGAACAGGATAATATGAAAGGAACTTGTACAAAATAACGAAGCGAACTTTGAAGGCTATGCAAGGATTGGGAATAAGCATAAATGTAAAGATGGAAGGTGATTGGCATTAGTCCTTGAAGGCTATCGTTAAGCTACTGCTCTAATGAATAAAGCAGTCCGTGGGGAGGCAAAGGGGGAGAGAGGGAGCGAGAATAACTGATCTGATGGTTGCTGCTACAGAGACCAGCTGCAGCTGTACCACCCTTCCAATGATCAAACACACATCAGTTGGATGTTTCTGTGTGTTTGCGTGCTCATGGCGAGTGTGTGTTGCGTTTTTCTTCTCATGTGCGTCCTCAGCGTTTTGCACACTAATTTGTCATTTCCATGGCAACCCACTGTTACAGGGGCTACACCAAATATGAATGTGTTTGTGCATGTGTGTTTCAGAGAAAGACACAGAGGGGGGGGGGCAGGAAGAGAGATGGAGAAGGAGGGCGAGAGAGAGAAAGAGTGATTGAGTGAACAGTACATTATCACGGACAGCTGTACTGAATCAAAATGGCGGATGGAGGCTGGGAGCACGTCGGGGGAGCCTACATTATACAGCACCTGATAGAGGGAGCAGGATGGAAAGAAGCAGGGAAAGAGGAAGATGCATTGGAGAATTTGAAAGGAGAAGGGATAAAAAAAAGGGGGAGCAGGAGACTCATTGACATGGGCAATGCAGAATGGAAGAGAAGAGAGAATAAGGTAGAAGGAAAGAAAGACGAGACAAGGAAAGGGAGTGGCAGAGAAGAAGGGATGGATGGCTAGAGAGAGGTAAAGACAGAAAAATGCTGGTGTATCTAAATCCTAGTGTAGCAAGCCTCAATCATGGCAGCCCTGTCATTCTGAAGATAGCACGCTGCAGTTCCCTTGCAACTCGTTTTTAGCCCACCATGCAGTTCTGCTATCAGCTCCTCTCAGACTGTCCACACATGCAAATACACATGCACACACACACACACGCAGCATAAACTCAAGCATCCTGCACAAAGGCATCCCTTCTTAATAACAGACAGGTGGATTAACTATACACTCGTACACTATACAGACAGATGACCAGCATTGGAAATGTATGTAAATGTATGCTAAGATATGCATAGTTTCCATATTAAGTTAAAGTGTGAGAATTCATACAGTCGAGTTCACTAAAGGCTGCAAATGCCGTTTCCATCTCTATTCGGTGATATACAGCATCTGGCTTTGAAAGCGATTGGGCTATCACATCACAGCCAAGGGAGCAATACTGTAGAGGAGGATATTACTGTCAGGACACAAGTGACAGATTGCTCGTCTGCAATGTTGATGTCTTATTTCTTTTTTGTTGTTGTTGTTAAATTGAAAGCATTTATTCCCAGTATGAAATATGCACTTTAAAAAATGCTACACCAGCACAGAAAACTGACCTAAAAGTGAAGAATAGTGCAGAAACTGTGATTGAGTTGAAAAATCCCCAACAATATAGACACCTGTCTGAATGGTGTTTTCTAAATGCTTGTCATTTTTTGCAAATCTTTGATGATAGGAAGGTTTTATATAACTTCTGTAATAGCAGGAATGTAAGACTCACAGGACTGCTAATTAATCTAGTAATGTTGTGATCATTTTTTTATGTTATGTCATGTTTACACTTTTGTTCTTCTGGATATGCAGTGTGGTTTCAAGTGCTTATGTAGCAACAGACCACCATAGCAGAGACTCCCAGTCAATGTGATGTCAGTAAAACAAGCCTCCTGTAAACACTGCGGTGTATGGGACACAAAACTGAAACCTGCCGCTTAACAAATAATGGTCATATATTTTTGTGCAAGTACTCTGGGTGCATGATGTAACCAAATATTAATTAGATCTCCCTTACCTTTGTATACTATATTAAGTTGGAAGTGGCTCCATAGTGTAGTGGTTTACACTTTTGCCTAACAAGCAAAAGATCACCCAGTTCATTTCTGGCAGGAGAAAGAAGTGAAGGGCATCCAGCATAAATGTAAAGATGGAACGTGATTGGCATTAGACCATGAAGGATATCAATAAGCTCCTGCTCCAATGAATAAAGTACAACACTCAAACAAGTCAGCACAATTCACTCATTTCAGGTTGAATTTTCACATTATTTTAAGTAAAGCCAACTTTTTTTTTGCAGTAATTCACTGACTTGAAAGAATCAGCTGCAACTGAAACCAGTTGTTATTAACATAATCATGATCATCAATCATAAGGATTTTTAGAAATGTTCTAACAGTGAACAGCTACATTTTGTAACTTTTGAGAAGAAGGAAACTGAAAATCTTTTGTATATTTTGTATGCACGCTGTGTTTTGGTATCATTTCAACTTGGTGTCCAGCTACTCTTGCATTCTTTCGTGGCTGTCGTGGATTGAAGACACGAATGTGTGATCATGCTGGTTTTTACTGCAATTTCAATGACAGATGAATGCAGAAGCCAGGAGATTTATAGATTATAAAGATGTAGATGTTGCAAAAGCTTAAAAACACTTTGAAAGAAACACCACAATTGCTTTACTGCCTGTTTTGACTTCTTGTCCCATACCAGCGCTGATCAGTGGTTTTGTCTGAGTGGCGACACCAATCTTTCAAAATACTCCAGCAAATCTGGCACATCTTTAATGTTAATCCTAATCAGTGACAGGGCTGAAGGGACGTCAGATTAGCTCACGACACAACCATTGAGGTCAAAGGTCAAAACGTAAGGTTTAGCCAATCCTGTTGGTCGTTCATTGGATATTAGTGCAAATTAATAAAAAGTCAAAATGTCTTCATAAAAGAAATTATGGTTTTGAGAATGCATTATAGTAAATCCAATAACTCTTGGACTTTTTATCTTTAAGCTACCAAAGCCTGCTTAACTATGAGTAGTTAAGAAAACCCAGGCTTAATCTGGACCTTAATCTAACAAATCCCAAAAATCTTCCCCACCATCAGTTTATGTAAATTCACATTCAGGTGTATGTCTATAGAGATGATCGTTTACAATACTGGATTATCCATTAATTGATTCCCTGGATGAATGAAGGTTTTCTGTTGATTAAGCACTCCATTAATTAGCTCTAATCGAATAATTGAAAAGAAGATCAGCACATTAAACAGCACTGAAAAGAATCATTATAAGCAGTCCTTTTGTCAACAAAGAATTAAATCTGTAAGAAGATATGAGTCTTTGTGAGTCCCATGTAGTGTATTTAAAACTTATTTAGAATATTAAAACAAAGGACTGCTTGATTGCCTTTGCTTAATAAACAGCAAATCATCCACGCACCATCCATTAGTGATGAATGGGGATGGATGGTTTGCTGTTAATCAAACAGAACTGTTACACTAGCGTTTTCATCAGTCAACGTGGTGGAGTGAGCCAATTAAAAGGTCTGAACCCACGGCTGGCGCCACTGTGGAGCAAGACATTTTTTATAGGGGTGGCCAGTGTCAAACCAAACGCTGGGGTGGCACAGAAATGGATGACTCGGTTTTATTGCTATGTGTTAAATTAATTAAATAGTCTTTTTTTATTTTCTTTTTCAGGCATTACTTCAATGAAGAAGTGCACTATAGGAACTTGTGTAAGATATTTATTTTTAATTGTTGATAAAGATAAGGCTCATAAGATAATTGCCATTTACATGTGTCAGAGAAACAGTTAGATGTATTAACAGTTCTACGTGTAGCCCCCCACCAGGCTTTGTCATTAGTTGTGCAAGGTGGTCCGAGGGTTGGCCATGCCTTCCCCAGACAACCTCTTGGACAAGCACTGTCCTATCCCAGCTGACACTGTTGAACAGCCGAGGTACATCCTGGACACCATCCACCCTAGAGAAGGTCCTGAATCATCTCAGGACTATCGTAAATCATATTAAATTTAACAATGTTTTTGAGAAGATACAATCATTTAAGTGAATTTCTTTGAGATAGAAATAGAAGAAGTAGAGCATAACTAAATAATACCATACATCAGAAATCCTTTTCAATTTCCATTTTAAGAAAAAACTATGAACAGCACACTTTTTGCCATTGTGTTCAATCCTTTATTTCTTGTCCCTTTTTCTTCCTTTTATCTGTGTTCATCTCTCTCTCTCTCTCTCTCTCTCTCTGTCTAGCTCAAATTTGGCCTTCTCTCTGGTACCCAGGGAAACTGGCTTGTTTCCATGACAATGTCTTCAGGCAGAACAGTGTATTTGTCTTAAGCTGGATAAGATCAGAGTCAGCTTCATCCCTTTTAGACACACTCACACCGGCATGCAGACAAACACATACAGTACATACAACATGGCACATATGCACAGTAGAGTAGAACAGCATCAGAATTAGAAAAATGTGAAAAGTGAAATATACCAAAGCAGACAAATGGCAACATTTAGAGAGCATGTAGATCCACACACATGCTTTAACATCTCACACACGCACACCTAATGAAACCCTCTTGTGGCATGTTGTTAACAAATAACAAGCACATAAAGAGCTCTTTTCATAAAGGTAATGTGATGGGTTTTTAATGAACACTGTGGCTATTTTAATTGTCATAGTTACACCAGACAAGTGCCACAAGTAAATGAGTGTTTGTGTATGCATGCACGATTCCTTTGAGTGTGCGTATGCTCGTTCATGTGTCGTTTTGGCAAAAAGCTAAGAAATGAACTTCAAATGCCAGATGGGGTAGTGAAGTGAATCGCCAATTGGGCCGCTACTCTCGGTTCCCACCCAGACACAATGGAAATTGCTAAGACAAGTAAGAAACAATTGGAGCACCAAGTACCCTGTTTCTTTCTCTTTCTTTCTAAAAATGGAGTGTGTGTGTTCGATGAGGTACGTGCATCACTGATGAATACCATGCCGGCTGATGCGAGGCTCTGTCAAGTCGGGGAGCCCAAGGAGAGATGCAGCACTCCTGCTGAGAAACGCTGCAGTCTTATCTCCCTTCCTGTCTCCCCGTGCGTCGCCGACCTTCTCTTTCCACCTCTCTTTTCCCACTTTCTGAATGCGCTCCTATCTTTCGTCACCATCACTTTTCTGCACTCCTTTACCCTATCCCATCCACCCGTCCTCCCACCCTCCCTTACATACTCATTGCCAGCCTCCGCTCTATCTTTCCCCTTCATCCTCTGCAAATGGAGAGTCCGTTTGATGTCTTTATTTTTAGGCCATTATAGGGTGCTTTGGCTTTGCGTGTTCCCTATTAGCGGTGCGGTGAATGCTAAAAAATGTAAATGTGTACACTTGCTAACGAGCTGGTAATTGCATATAATTACCAGTAAAAGTATACATTTAGCAGTGGGATTGCAGCACATTTCCCATGTTGAATTCAGTAACTGCATCTCCCTGATAATGTGGGGGCTGAGCTCTGTATGTGGTGCTGTGACTTTCATTACAAGAACTGCATGGGTGTTAAGCATTAATGAGTGTTGTAGTACAGTAGTGTAATGGGTGTTAGTAGTGGAGAGTAGAGGCAGAATTAGTCCCATTAGTGGAGAGTTTATATCTGGGATAATTGTCAATTTTCCAATAAAAACTTTGCTGCAATTGCTTTACCATTGCTGATTGCTAGAGGGCGCACAGTTTCTTTTTTCACAGCTCAAGATGAGGCCATCAGGAAACAAAATCATGCCAGTCAGTAAGGCAGTCAGCCAATCATCAGATTCTTGCCTTCTAACACCAAGCATCTCTCTCTCTCACCTCGAGTTGGAGGCTGCTCACTTGCCCGTCTTGTTAATTATGTAAGCCTTACAACATCAGCGGCTAATGTGCGTCTGATGAGTATCTTTCATTCATTGTACTTTGCTAGGATTAGCCGCAGGAACAGAAATCAGGCCAACGCAAACAATAACTGAGTGAATTTACATTTTTGAGTTGATACTTCCTCACTGTACCTACAAGCATAAACGCAGGGCATCTTCTTTCACTGCTTCCTGACAGCGCTGAGACTAACTAATATTTTTGCAGATGATTAATTTGCTGATTAATCATTTTAAAATCTCATAACATGGTGGAAAATACTCACCACGGGAGTGAAATGTCAACAATGGATCAACGCGCCTAAACCAAAACATATTGTATTTTAACTAGGCTAATTAATCTGAAATTAATCTCCAGTCTCGGTAATGTTTTTGTTTAATTATACTAATAGTAATGCCATGGGGTTTGTATATACTTCGCTTTGTCATACATGTGAGTAAACTGAATATTTTGAAGTTTTTCACCGTTGGTCAGACAAACCCACATATATAAAACATCAACTTGGGCTGTAAAACATGTCTATTTATTTCATTTAATGTAACAGGCAAAAAAGACACTTAAAAATAGAAAATAGATAAAAATAGAAGCCCCACCAGTTGGTCGAGGCGAATGGCTACACTACACATTCTTTCTATAATATTGTCATGTATAGTTCCCTTAGATGACTTTTGCTGAGATTTGGCATGATATAAATAAAACTCCACTGCACCAGAATCTGTTGATCAAAAAACAAACTTGCCAATTAATCAATAAGTAATCGTTATCTGTAGACCTAAATTATTTAAAACTAAAAGAGGAAGGCATTTTGCTAAGAGCAACACATCATTTATCAATAATTTAAACTGCTGCTGATTAATCTTCTGATGAGGGGCGAAGCATTTCAACAGTACCACCTAAAATAACAGAGTAAGATGAGAGTGTGCTGAGAAATTATACAAGCGTAATTAGACTAACAAAAATATGTATTTAAATTTTGTTTCAGCGGGCCTGTAGTTTATTAAAAAATAATCAGCCCTTGTATGATTTATTATTAGGGCTGTTGGTGGTGATGAGTAAGAGGTAGGAGACATGCTGTACTTTGCTGGTACTGACTGGTTCCTCTTGTCTTGGCGTCTGCTACCACTCCCAACCCCACATATGGTGGAGTCAGCACGGAGCTCGTCCACTGTGTTTGTGTATGTGCTTGTGTGTGTACACGTGTGCTTTTTTTTTTTTCTTCTTCCGAAAAAGCGCATTTATCCATGAAAGAACAAAAGGGGGTGGTGGGGGGGGGCACAAAAGAGACAATTTAAAAAGAAATCCAAAGAGTGTGATATTGGGCATGTGTGCGCACAGCCAGGAGTGTGCGTCCATCTGCGTGTTTTTACCATAAGACAATGTGTTAAAATGAGCCGCTTTGATTGCCGACGCTTTATGAGTCACAAGTGATGACTCACAATCCACCTCCCCTGAACATGCACCCATGCACTCACACAAGACACACTCGCTAACATACAGACAAACACACCTCGCTCTCCCCTGCCTTCATCCACTGACCGTGAAGAATATGTGCAGGCAGCCTTACTCATGCATATTTACACTGAACACATACTCACTCACCTACTCAGCGGGCACTCTCTAAAGGTTATTGTGTGTGAGTGTGCGTCTGTTTGTCCGTCCGTTCACGTACACGCATCTTTAAAGGTCACTTCAAGCGAGGCCGACCACTTGTCTGTGTAGCGTATAGATTGTTGGATTGATATCGAGAACACTTGGACATGCAGACAAACAACCATTATTAACTAGGCAGCGCGCTTCAGAGCTCGAAGAACATACAAATATCATAAACAAGCATAGCTGCCAATTATGACCAAGAGCCACTCGTCAATCCTATTCAGAATCTACAATCATTCATTCACCCAGAACCCTTCACGGTCTATTCTTGGAGAGACAGAGAGAAAAGAAAAGGGCAAAATCTGCTACTTGGCTTTAAGCACATTTTCCATCCAGATTATTGCTGCTCAATACTTTTCATGAAAAAAATCCATTTCCCCCCTCTTCCTTTGGCTGCTCGATACTTATGAAAATCCAATTTGGCTCCCTCCTTTCTTTCTTCCCTCCACAATTCGTGCATTTTCACCCACTCAAAGTGATTAGTGATCTGTGGGTATCATTTCCAGGGAGAATGCTAACTGTGTTTTATGGAGGAGGGGAAAGGTCCAGCGCTCCCCATCAGGGCTGATCTCCCTTGGTGAATGACTGGGCTGGGAGGGCAGACAGGAGCACCGCTGTCCCTTTGCAGATACAGGCAGTTGCTCTACATCACAGGAGAAAAGACGACTCACTTTATCTCTCCCTCGCTTCCTATTTCCCTCTCTGCTCCCTCTATCATTCATTCCTTTAGCTGTTCTCTCACAGGCACAGTCTCTTTTTCTCAATTTCTCCTGCCCACACACAAACGCACACGCACACACACACATACACACACATATGCTATATATCTTTCTAAGACACCCCTCCCCACACCAATCCACCCCCTCAAAGAAACTCATTTCAGCTTTGCAGGCTCCTCAAAAAGCCTCTTTACGCTGAGCTAACCTAAGCTAGGCTTCGTCTGCACCATTTGACAGCCTTTACATCTCAGTATGCAGAGCAAAAACACACTCGCACAAACACACACGCAGCCTTTTCATGTGTACAGTGTCTGAAAGAGACTTCAAAGGTTTAAAAAATAAATAAAAGAAACAGTTTTACTTTTTAGCCTATCACAATCCAAACATCTGTAATAGCGAGGGCATCCACTATACACAAATACACTGAATACATTGTGTAATAATGCTGGAAACATATGTTAATACATGTCGGTCCTTAAGTAGGTGATTTAAAATGCTGAGCATAAGCCAGATGAAGCCATTAAATTTTCACTGCCACCTGGATGATTCACGGCAGACATTTTAAAGCAGAAACTTCAGCAATGTGAGTTTGCTTAGCAATCAAAACACAGGGAAAAAAAAGCCCAGATAGAAATATACTTGTCATAATAGAGATGTCTTACATGATAGATGTTTGGAGACATCATTTGTTCTCTTCAAGATATTTCTATCCGCTAGCTAGGATGAACATTTCATTAAATGGCACATTTCAGCAAATGCACGGCAGCCCCGTCACAATGGGAGACAGCCGTCATCACATCGTCTCTCTCATCCAATCAAAGAGCACAATAGACGCAGATCAGCCTGTCACGATCAGGCCTGTCTTCATGTGGGCCAATCAGTGTATTCATCAGCGTCATGCAGAGCCGACCGATCGAGCAGCACCTACCTTCAGATTTTCAAAAGCACGGTAGGCTCGAGCTTCTATTCAGTCGCACGCATGCAGGCAAAAGTAACGGCACGCTCACACACACATACACATACACACACACACTCATGCGTCAACACCTTACCTTACCAAAAATGAAACATTCCAATTTAACAGCAACCGCACATAAGAATTTGAAGCTGAACAGCTCTAAAGGTCTGAAATTACCATACATTCAAGAGCCTGTCAATACATTCAACTTCAAAACCATCCAGAACAGCTCATTAGCCATAGATACAAAAAAAAAAAAAAAAAAGAAAGGGAGGAA
>VUQG01012221.1:32804-51931 GCA_015106755.1 Etia nguti
GGAGGTACCTCTGAGCTTTCCTAAAATCACAAAGGGTGGTGTCCCACACAGAGTGTAAGAGGGCAGGAACAAAGAGGGAGAAGGAGAAGGGGGTGGGGCAAGAAGAAAAGAGGTGGCACTGTGAGTTCTTTGGTCATCAGTGAACAGTTTTCAAGCAGACCAGTGGCACTTGTTTTTGGGGATGTCTTCAAAAACACTGGACAACTTGGGCTTTGAGGTGTAGCAGCAATGCTTTCATATGCTGCAGGAACATCTGTTCAGAAACACATGCGCTCGCCAACGTACTAACGGGAGCCCATGTGAGCACCGACAACGGCAGAGCGAGACATGCTGGAAGCAGATGAAAAGCCATGGAGGAGTGCGGATGTGCGTTTCTCCGAAAGCTGCTAGTCACTGATTCAAATCCTGTTGTAAGAGCACACATGCACATTTATGGCTACATCGTACACACACACTCACACACTCAGCACTCACATCCCTCTCAGTCAAACTCTTACACACAGATGTGAGAAAATGAAATGAGGTGAATAGTAAAGACCAAATCAAACCATCCATGTTGTCAGTCGGTCAGTCGGCCCATAGATCCATCTCCATGACCTGGAGCCCTGCCAAGTCTAATCCAACCAAGCGCCGAAGCAGCAGTCATCTACACCCTCCCGTTACTCCAGCCTTGAGTACTGAATATATATCTTAGAAGAAGTTTCTCTCAGGTTCATCACTTAACACCTAAAATAATCTTCAAAGGCATATTTCAGGTCTAACTGTTTCAGCAAATTGCATTTGTTTCAGCTTAAATTAAAACTCTGGACTGTTTAACGTCTTAATTACGGAGCAAAAACTGACCTTCGTTCAGTGCCTAGAGAGACAACTTTCTTCGGCGCCAGGTGGCGATGAGGTGGGGGAGGGATACAAGGAGTGTTGGAGGAGTGTAGAGGGAGTTAAGAGGTAATAGGGAGGGGAGGGTGATGGTATAGCAGAGGACAACAGGAAGTGAGGTAAGAGGAGGCCATACCTTGGTCGCCAATCATCAGGTGTGCCAGACCTTAAAGGAAGACAAGAGCACAGTCAGCACAGTAAAGGATCATGGGGTGTGTGTGTGAGCATGTATGTGCTTTTGTGATACAGGAGTTTGTCAATGGCATGCTGGTGAAGGCTAAATTTCTCTGTGCCGGTGTGTGTTTCTGTGAGTGCATGAGTCATCTAAATTATACAAAATGTCTAAAAAAAACCAACCCTCGCTTTGAAGACACTTACTTATCCTAGGCACCGATCCTACGCACAAACAGGTATGAACACAGACGTTTGCACATAGCCATAAACTAGGTCGTACACTTTACAGTATTTGCGCGTCTACCTAACCTCGAGGCAAGAGCCACTTCAGATGATTGCCCATGAGATGTAGTACTTACCAGATATCAGCATCCAACCCCTACATACCCACACAGACCAACATATATCTAAGCTGGTTACCTTTTTTTAACCTGGCTATCTATTACTAATGTATTTCCATAACAGAAAATGTGCTGAGTGAGAGATGAAGGTAATACTGACATGGCAAAGATGTGAAAGCGAGAAGAGGAATGATGAAAAAAAAAGATGATGATTAAGAGTTAACTGAAGAGCAAGAAAGGTGTCAATTAGAAAAAGAAGTGAGAAGAATGAGGAAAGGTTTGAACTAAGAGCAGGATATTGAAATACAGAGATAGATAGATAGATAGATAGATAGATAGATAGATAGATAGATAGATAGATAGATAGATAGATAGATAGATAGATAGATAGATAGATAGTACAACCTACCTGGAGTGTAGCTGTGCTCTGGAAAGGTGTCGCGGCCGGCCGAGGAGAGAGAGAGACAGACATTCATTAACATGCATGCTCAGCCCTTGGGTTACCATGGCTACTTACTGTACATGCACACCTGTCCGGGGTTACCGCGGCAACACACATGCAAAAGTCCACGCACGGACACAATGGATACCATGCTGCACTGGTAGCCAAAACTGAGATTTATCTATACATACAGATGAACAGTCTCTCTACGACTCCACGCGGGTACAAATACACATATCTAAGTGCGTAAACAAACACACGCCCACCCACACTTGTAGGGTACAGAGGGGTGGAGGTAGGGGTATTGAGGTAGAGGGGTGGGGAGGGGGTGTTGGTGTAAATATACAGTCCTACCTGTAGGTTTGGATTCAAGAGCCATTTACCCCATAACTTACCTTGTAGCCGCTTCCTCTCCCCGGAGCCCCCCGACAGATAGCATGCAACACACACTTTCAATCTTGCCATCTCTCCCACATTCTCTTTACCTCTCTCCCCTCCTTCTCTCTCTCTCTCTCTCGCTCGCACACACACACACATACACACTCACACTAACGTCGACTATGGCAGTAATAATGATGTGAAATAGCAGGGTAAACATGTAGGGATGGATTAGCAGTGCAGGAAGACAAGGGGCATGCATGGTCCAATACTGGGACAGAGTGTGTGTGTCTGTGTGCTTGTGTGTACATTAAACTTTGGGTGCCTGTGTGTAGATGTGTGAGTCTTGAGCTTTGTGTTCATGTGAGTGTTTCCTTGCCTCTGCCCTTGTGCCGGTAGCATGGCAGAAACAGGTGGAACCATTAGCATGCTAACAGCGATTTGCCCTCAAGGACAATGCAAGCCAGGCCAGGCCTAACAAGCCAGGTTCACTCTGCCTTCGCTGGAGGGCAAAATAACTTAGACAGTAATTACATTTATGCACGGGCTCTGCTCAAACTGTCTTCACTTACTACATCTATATTCTGAGTATCTCAAATCATTTTATTTCTCCAAAGTGACATATTGATGTGCTCTGGAACAAAACCCTCATAAATAGTTCCTTCATTGCACTGGTATTAAATATGTAATATACTGCAGTTTTTTCAGGGGAGAGAATGCCTACAGTAAATAACAACATTACGCTGCTTTGCAAATACTTCTAGGCTTGACACAAATCTGCAAAAATATGAGAAGGAATAAAAGTGGATCATTTGGGAGCCTTGAAGATACTGTGTAATTGTAAACGTGTACGGAAACTAAGACTGCCACAGCTAAATTGCTTATTTCTAGCTTCAAACGTAGTCCTAAGGATTCATATTTTCCTCTAGCAGAGCATGTTCATTCTGTATTAAAGATTCATAACTGAATTTTTTTTCTAATTTTTAGAGGGTTATAATTTTATCTCAAAGCTTTATTGTGCAGCTACACCGAAGCTGCTGGGTTCAAAATAACACAGTAATTTCAAGGTACCATATAAAAGATAAACCTTTATGCCCGGCTTTGCCTGACTCTACACAAAACAACTACACGGTCTCGGCTCATATACTCGCAAATAATGATCATCCCAGTTTTGAAAGCGACAACTCTTTCACAACCTACAATCAACATTTTTGCAACCTTAGATGCTATTAACATAGTTTTGCTTCAGTCAAAGAGACCTGGGCCTCTAGTCCCTGCTCTTTTAGCCATCCACTTAATTTCAAACACAAACTGAGAATTATCTCCTCTAAAGTGTGTCAGTGCATCTGGAATGAGAATTTCCTTTGAAAAACTATAAATCCGTAAGAGTAACTCACTGGTAGTGTTGCTGATGCATATATATTGGTTCAGCCTGCAGTTCCTGGGGTTTGAGATATCCCACAGTGCCGGTATCTTGTCACACCAAAATGAACAACAGCGCATGAGGCCAGCTTTTTTAAAAATAAATATTTTAGACCCACAACACACAAAATAGCCCTCCAGAAAATGTGGGCTAGCCAAAGAAAACACATCATCTGCTTAGTTTTCCTCTCCAACTTCTTTATATCTCTGAACTATCTACCAAGAATGAGTCTGAGAATTTAAAGATGGTGTTGCACTCTTCTGTCCAAGGTCTGCGTATTGGTTAGCTGGCTAAGAAAAACTGCACTTCCAGTAGAAAAGCTCAGTCCATTAAATCTGTTTTGAAAACTAATGTCTGTGAGTTTTTTTAATACTACTACCAGTAAGTAACTAAAAAAAGAACCAAATTAACCTTCAAGAGCTGACTGTTAAGCTTCTTTAGGCTTTTTTACACTGATGAAATTGACAGATGAAAAAACTGCTGCTGATATGCTTGATACAGCTGAATCCACCTTTTGACTTTTCTTTAAGTGCTGGGTTGTCCTTTTGGTTAACTGTGGTATTGTCCACATAACAAACGGATGCATTTTCCTCCCTCACAGATTTTGTTATCCTCCTTCCTATCAATCAAGGCATTTGATTTCCCCCCTTCTAGCAACTGCACAAATTAACTAGTTTCCCTTTGACTGATTGCTTTAAAAATTAGGGTAAAGAATTTGCCTCTTCTTTTCTTTTTTTGTGCCCACAAAGAATTTAATATATTAAATCCAAAAGCAATTAATAATTGTGACGCTTCACGTGAAAAGCTGGCCAAATATAGAGACCAAAAATGCAGCTGCACGTAAAAAACTATGCAATTTCCAGTGTTTGTTATCTGAACTTCACTGTCTGCAAATGCCTCTCAAAACTATGTCCCAAAATGTAGAGTATCAACCCATTTCTGATGCATAAACTGCAAATAAAAGGCATGCTATTTTGCCCCAAATCCTTATCTGCCAAACCTCATGGCTATGAGGGGAAAGCCCGGCTCAGCCCTGCTATAAATGCCTTGGGGTGCGACCTGGTCAGACAGCCAGTGAAATTTTTAACTCTTTTTTTTGGCATTTTAACCCAGAAGTTTTGCAATTTTACGCAAGATAATAAGTAAAATAATGAAAACTCTAGACTTTAGCCTGGTTTTTGAATGTTGTGTCACAATTGCACGTCATTTTCATTCAACATTTATGTCTAAACTCTGAAATCTTAATCTGCAAAAATAAAACGAGTCTAGTCTGAACTGATTTATTTATACCAAAACTTAATGCTAAGCTACAATAGCAAGTCTCAGAGCAAAATTCAGCCAAAGTAGAACGCCATAATATGTTTTCTCTGAAGCTGCAATTTAGTTTGAAAAGAGAATTTACACATTATTTTAACCATGTAATGCTACGAAGCTTCCCACTTAAGACACAGAAGCACATCCATCTAAGCAGACCTCCAAATTGGGGACTACAATTTATGAGACTACAATTACTAACAGCAGCCACTGGTGCCAAGAGAAAAAACATGACTCTGGCACATGTTTTCCAAAACAATTGGCTTCACTCACAGATGAAATGTGAGTCCAACACTAGGAATATAAAACACCCCCTTAAAAGGAATAAGTGGCCTCTTGTTGAGCGACAAGTGCCAGAGAAAAGTAGATATTGTATCTGGTGAGAGCCTTTACATAAAATGCCTTCACCTCCTATTTAGCCTGTAGAGCTACACTGCTGTAAGGAACCTCAGTGATGCTGTGACTAATGGTTGTGCTGGAGCCAGTGCACTGTGTGAATGTGTTTCTCTGTGTGATTGTATGTTTTGTGTTGCACGTGTTTGTGCAGGTATGCGTGTGCCACTGCTGTCTGTCTCCCACTGCGCCCTAAGCAGCAGCAGCAGAACAGCAGACTGGATTAGACTGGCTTGGATCATACCTAATTCTCAGTGCAGCACTGAGTTTCTGCAGAGAGCTGATCATGGCTTCACCTGTCACCTCCTGAGCACACATGCAGCACAAAAACCCAACGACTGCAATTTATTTTAGCACTAATGATTTAGTCTACAAAATGCCAAAACTACTAAATAATACAAAAAATTGCCTGACATTAAGTACCAGGGCACAAGACGAGGCTTTTAAACTCTTGTTTTGTCTGACCAGCAGCCCAAAACATAAATATATTCAATGTAAAATGATACAAATAATAAAAAGACAGCAATCTCTCACTTTTTAGAAGCTAGATCAGGGGAATATTTGGCATGTCTGCTTTAGAAGTGGCTTAAATGCATTTTCATGATTACTTAATCAGCAGATGACTCACCCAATTAATTGCTTTTTGCTCATAAAATATTGGAAAATAGTTAAATAATAGTCAAGGTAAGATACTCTGCTTGTTTTATTAGTCGGTACAAAACCCAGTAAATATTCAGTTTACTTTCATATATGACAAAGAAAAGCATCAAATGCTCACATTCGGGGACATTCTTTGTATTTTCTTCCTAATTAATTCATTTTTAATCATCAAAACAGCTGCTAATTAATTTTCTTCTTATTTCTCTCTCATATAGACTAATTATTTCCTCACAAATGAACATAAACGTACCTGCTTCAATACCATTTTTATCTCCGTGGCATATTAAGAGTGGTGGTCAAGACTTTCATTATTGCCTTTAACGACCCTCTCCGCGCTGCGTCTGATTTTTAATTGCACAAACTTTTGCTTCCTCGCATCCCCTCTCCTCCAATGACCCGGAAAACTCCACATGTAGCAGTTTATTTTTACAGTACTTGCTTTGTAGTGTCATTTACAGGATTGACAGAAAGTACATACTGAGGTGCAATGCACTGTTGTGCTGTGGCGTCAAGCAAAGCCCCAATTTGTTTCTTCATTTACAATCGGACACATTTTTATGAAGCCGCATGGCGCATTTAACTGCAGATGATAATGTAACAATTCAGAACAAATAGCACTGTTCCATACATGAATTAGAGGTGTTGAAAAGTTTTATTTAATTACTATTATAGCTGAAGATAATTCAATGTTTTAAACAATTTTCATATTTCATGAATTTATAAACAAGAGATTTTCATATCCATCTGTCTCTAAAAGGTAAAGTTTTAAATTGTTCCTTATAGAAGATCCTAGGAAATATTTATGAGTCGGTTAGACAGGGGGTCCAACTGTGAAGCCTGTCATAAGTAACCAGCAGCGCTTAAGGCTGCCACTATGGATCCATGGATTCGTATAATGGAAGCTTCGGCACCGCTGTCCTTGCATCTCGTCCTTGCATCTTCACCTTATATCCTCACTGGGAGGAGCTAAGATGCGAGAAAGAGATGCGAGAGGAGGAAGCAAAAAAAGCATATTTAAAAGAAGACCATATGTTGCCTTTTGTAAAGGTTATTAAGGTCATGATTTTCAAAGTCATTAAATAGTCTATGTGACTGATTCTTGTCTTGTTTTTACCGGTGCCTGGTAGGAGGTAACACAGCCTTTCTGTGTGGAGTCTGCATATTCTGCCTGTGCCGATACTGTGCAAAAATATGCATGTTAAGGTAATAACTGATTCTAAATTGGACGTTGGTGTGACTGTGAGTGTGAATGGTTGTCTGTCTCCCTGTTGTTAGCCCAGTGATGAACTGGTGCCTGTCCAGGGTGACCTATGATAGCTGGGATAGTCTCCAGCCCCCCAACATGACTCTCAATTGAATAAGCAATTGAGAAAATAGATGGACAGATGTTAATGACCATCGCCAGACCACTAAAGCATGTGAGACATGGGGAAATCAAATGTTTCTGTGAGTCCACAAAGTACAACAGCTGTTACAAAGTTCTAAAGAAAAACAATTGAAAACAAGGTCCAATGCAAAATCTGTAAAGACACAACTGAAACTGATAAGTACTGAATAATGTTTTTGCTTAAAATGCCCATCTGTACCTGCTATGGAATGTGTGTGGCTGTTTCTCTTTCCAGGTACTAGAGGTGGACAACACCGGCAACACTGGCAACACTGGCAACACTGGCAACACCTGAACCCTGTGTGTTGACTTTACAGCTACACCTGTCATTGTTAGTTTAGGTTCACTTCTTATGCTTCCTAATTTTTTTTAATAAACTGTTTGTTAATTGGCTTGTTTGTATGCATCTCCCTTGTTTGTTGTAGGACAGGTGGCCCGATTTGTGAACATGCCTCCTAGATTAAACACGCAGTAATCTCCACTCACTGCCACATGCGTGTAAATAGAGTGGAAAGAGTGCGTGGCAGATATGATGCCTGAAGTCATTTGGAGCTGCAGGTACAAACGAGTGCAGAAGGGGGGAGGCTGGCGCTGGGGCGTGGAAGCAGGAGGGTTAGGAACATATCTTTCATCATGTCTTCTTATTAGTCCTGTTCCCATGGTGACCTAAGCCATCCTACTGTCCACTAAATGCTAGGGTGTGATATGACGGGTGGTTAAAGGGGATATGTGATGTTGAAATTGGTGCTTGGTGGGGTTTAAGGTTAGGCTGGTGGCAAACAGTAGCCATGGTGGAAGGCCACTCGGGCCGTTTTTTTTGGCTGATGCATTTGTGTCATTTAAAAAAAAAAGAAGAAGAAGAAAAAGAAGAAAAATCAATTGCTGGGAGGGGGGGCTGATTGTTATCGCTGGTGCTCAAAACAAAAAAGCACAGAGTCGTTTTAGAGAACTATCGATTAAGAATGCAAATTTTCTCTGAATGAACTGAAGCAAATCTGACGACACACACAACTTAGAAGGGGGAAATTAACGAATTTGCAATGATGACCATAACCTGGTAGCTGAGTTCATTAAGCAGCTGTTTCATTTTTGTAACAGCCATCATTACGCTGCCCAATGTATTGGCACTTGTAGTGACCAAAGGCACTACTGGAAGTACTAAGAGAAGGTCTTCTTGCAGTTATTAAACCATCTGCGGCATACTTACAAGTGTTTATAGTCAGACTTTTTCATCTTTATAAACACAACACTGTCTCCTTTTTTATTATGCATAAAAGCACTGACACAAAATCATTACACACAATCACACAGATGCAAACAGAGCATCTTAACAGGCTGCAAGCTGTTCAAATTAATGGCAGGCGATAGATTGTACACACATCATTCAGCACCCTATGTATGGTACCTCTGAAGGCCATTTAAAATCAATGCAAATCCATTAACACAGGCAGGCAGGTGTTGGCCATATAACAACCACTGATTTCCAGCATCTAAGCCCTGCTCCAATTAGAGTTTCTCAACATGAGCCAACAGCCATGTCCACAACTGATCTATATAGTTATTGTGTTTTGCCAAATGCACCTACTGAGCTCCTCAAAACCTGCAGCCAGGCATTTCAGTGACTTTCAGGAATTTGTTTCAAATTGTTTTCAAGCTCTCTTCTCCAGCTTCACTACACTGGCTTCTCTTCCTGGGAGTGGGCTTAATTTCGGGTTCTGGAGGAGCCCACTTAAACTGGGAGCCACCGGCAGGCGTAAGAAATCAATCTCAAACATAATCAGTATGCATGTCTTGCACTGTTTGTGAAGGCTACACAAATTGAAGGTAAATGTGAAGGTGTGAATGAGAAATAGATATCTTTGTTGAAGGGCTTGGTGTTTGTAAAGAGAGGTATAAATTTTGAGATATTAATCCACATATGTAAGCGTATATGCATGTGTCTTTTGAGGTGTACATGTGTATGTGTAAAGGATGGGATGTATATGATGGGTCAGCATGATTTTGGGCCTTACCTTCGCTGCAGTCATTGCCTTGGTAGCCGGTGTCGGAGCAGTCGCAGACAGCCTGGTCGTTGACCACATTGCACACCCCTCCATTCTGGCACTGATGGTCTGGGCCACAGCCAGCTGTTACTGTGACGCCCTCTGAGCTGTCCAGCGTCACCAATGAGCCGTTGATGCTCACTGCCGTGATCCAGCCACGGAAGGCAGGGTGTTCCCGCACTGAAGGAGAGGTGAGGCGGAGGGGCGAAGAATGTAGCTCTGGGCTCACCCCGCCCATGTAGGTATGACTGAATACTGTCATGTCTCTTCTCTTACTCTTCACTTCCGCCCATCCTTCCAATCGCCCGTCCACCTCCAACGAGGTGTTCCTCCAATCCCGCTTGACACGCACTGCGTGCCACCGCCCATCACTCACCGCCACACCTGACTGCAGCTCGGCCGGCTCAGCACAGAAGATGGAGAAACGCAGCCGAAGGTGACCGTGGAGAAGCAGCAGCTCCAGAAAGTCGCAGAATCCCTCGTCATCCAGGTAGAGCAGCAGGCCCTCCTGGCTGTGAGTCCGCAGGCTGAAGCTCAGCACACTCTCGCAGCAAGCGTTCCATACTGGGAACCGCCCCCACTGGCTGGAAACGCCTCCAAACTCCAGGACCTCGCCTTGGGCCTGGCCCCCCACGCTGCACAGGCACAGCCCCAGGAAGAGCAGTGGGGCTGCCGCCCAAACACAAACCGCCATTACACTCATACACACACTCACGCTCACACTCACACACACACACGGGAGGAGATAGTGGCTAGAGCTGGGGTGTTCCCTCTAGCCTACAGCTCATGGTGACAACTGTAGGGGCCTTTGAAGAACTCTTTATGGGTTTCTCAGGTGACCCTTCTATCTTGCAAGTGCTCTTTTCAAAGGTTGGCTCCTATAGGATTCAGCTCCAGGAAAGGGAGGGGGTCAAACAGCGGCTCCCGCCGTCCTTTCAGTATGCTTTGGACATCTTTTTTTCCCTTGGCCTCTTGTTTGTGTCGTCTCTGAGATCTTCAGTGTCTCCTCTCCATTCAGTCTTTATTCTTATCTTCTGACATATGTGATTCCAGGTGTGTGTGTTTGTGTGAACGTCTGTGTGAGTGTTAGATATGTGACAAATCGGATGTGAACTCCATCTTTGTGCCCTAGATAGGGCCTTATCCCCCATGCAGGCAACTCCCCACGGAGTACAAGTGCAAGTGTGTGTGTGTGTGTGTGTGTGTGTGTGGCTCACACACTGGTAATGGAGAGAAATGACACCGTCATAGCAGTATTTTCTCCCCCTCCTCCCTTTCTTAGTAGGGCAAGACTTAAAGTGTGTGTGGGCAAAAAAAATAAAATATGTGTGTGTATTAGAATGTATGTGTGTGTGCAAGTGAGGTATGTGTGTCTCTCACTGCCGCGTCATCACTCTCTCCAGCGACCTACAGAGAGAACAGAGACGGCACAATCAACCAGGGTCACACACACACACACATGCATACACACATATATATATACAATACACAAACCCTCGCGCACACATACACAACCTGATCCCACTGTTGTTCTCAGATTACTCTTTCTCGTGCATTTCTGCGCGCATACACACAAATACATCATATTGTCACACTACACAAGGAGCAGGCCCACATAACTCTTTATAAACATACAGAATAACACCTAGATTTTTTACTTCTACGCAGCCCACACGGCACTGGTTTAAGCCAAGCACATACAGTATATAGGCACGCGCATACATACATACATACATACATACACAAACAGCACCTCCTTTAGCAGAGCTCCCATCATGCCGCAGGAGATTTTTATAAGGTGGCATACCTGCGACGGCCTTAATGTCCAAAAGAACAGCTGGACCCACTCTGACACTGGCGGTATTCTTACAGACTTTAATCAACATATTTCGTGTTTCAGTTTATTTTCTAAATGGGTTTAACGAGGCTACCTCGCGGCAACGTCAAACACTGTGTTAGGTACATCACAAAGAGCGGGAGCAGCACCGCGCGCTGCGGCGGATGACTCAAACCGCCTCGCTTTTATCGAATTAACGGCTTCAGAGCCCATTTCAAACAATTGAACACATTCACACGCGCGCACACGGCACAACCCCACAGTGGCAGCAACACGCACAGTGGACTACACGTAGCGTCTTCTCGGAGTCTTTGAGAGGCGAAAAGCGGCGACATCACAGTTATTGATAGACGGGGTGAATGAATGCGGTTGAAATATCGATTCTCGATTTGCGGCTATATCTCCTCTCCATTTTTTTTCTCCCTCTCGGTTACACCGGGGGTTCGGTCTCGTCACCTGAGCCCTTAGCTCTTGACGTTAACTACAGCTTAGCTCACCGGTTACATGTTAATTACTTCTTTTTTTCTTTACACGGTTAACCTGCTGTTTTAATTGGAATTACACCTGTAATAGTGTCGTGGCAGCCTCGCCCCAGTAAATAAAAGGCAAACCGACTGTGGTGTTCCCTCAGCTTAGGCACATATTACACTAGAAAACCGACCTACCTCACGCGCATCCTGTGGTTCCGTGGCAACAGTGCCGCGCGCGGCTCATCGATTTCCCTTCCATTTGAGGAGAATCTCCCCGGAATCCGCGAGAGAGGAGAGAGCAGGCGCGCGCCTGGTGGCAGACTGAGTCGGTCTACCGGACAGGGACAAAACTATCATAGGATCGCCTCCAGGCGACAAGGTGCTATTGCTCTCTCTCTCACACACTCTCTCTCTAGCTTCCCTTTCCTCTCTCGCGCTCAATCTCTCTCACTCTCTCTCTCTCTCTGTGACTCAATGCCGCTCTCCCCCTCTCCTTCTCTCCGTTCTCCTGAGAAGGAAAAGGTGCAGTCTGATGCTCTCCGCGAGACTCGACAGAGGGAACGTCACGTGGTCGCAGGAGAACGATGGAGTGTGAATGTGTATTTGTGTGTGTGTGTGTGTGTAAGAGAGAGAGAGAGAGAGAAGAGAGGAGAGGATGGGCGGGGCCGCGAGCCGCTGCAGCACCTTGGACAGCGCGCACTCATCGCCCGTACGAAGCCTAAACGCTATTACCGAAGGTAGAAAATGAGGCGAGAGCCTGGGTAGATCCGAATGATTAAATCCGTGAGTGACAGTGAGGATGGCCTTTACTTCACTGGCGCCACAGGAGCGAGAGTAAAGACAGCGATTCAGTGAACTGTGGGGGGAAGGACGGATTGAAGAGGCCGTGTCAGTTTACAAATCTCTCTCAATCTGTTTCTCTTCTCACACAGAGAAAACATAATCCATCTGAAAATAGATTACATACTGTGTGCAGACACCACACGGACACATTACTGTTCACACCCTCCTTAGTTCCAGTTAAGAGAAACCTTCAGGGTGGATAAGGCCCTTGAACACTCTGACCTCAACCCCTTCCAACACCTTTGGGATGAGCTAGTGCCATTTCTGTGTCAGGCCTTATAGCCCACCAGTGTCTTACTAACTGTGCCAGGAGTGTTAATCTCACGCTCTAGTGACTGAACTGGAACAAATCCACAACCATATAGTGTCAGCAGATTAGAATGAGATGTTCAACAATTATTTATGGCTGCCATATATCAGATAAAAATCCGATTTTTATCATTATTACTAATTAAGTTTCTGATTTTAATTGATTTTAGCTTTACGTAGTTTCCACAGTGGATTTTCTTGTTTCACGTTCCTTTTAAGTGTTTTAAAACATTTCGTTTTTGTTATCTTTTCATTAGTTTCCGTTTTAGTTTTAGTCTTTTTACTTGTCATGATGAGGGTATTTGTCAGGGTACAAACAAAACACTTTGTGAAGGCAGTTGAATCACACTCATCTTGAAATCCTGGGTCTAGGTAAAGAGATGCATCCAAACCTCAATGGGCAGGGTGTTGTCAAATGCAACACGCTGAAAAAAAAATAAATAAATAAAGTGCCTTTTTAGTTTTATGAGCACAATATTTTGTTTTAGTGGATTTTAGTATTTATTTCTTAGTTTTCTGCATATTGTCACACTTGCATGTTTTAGATCATCAGACAAATTTTAATATTAGACAAGGATAACCCGAGCAAACACAAAATGCAGTTTTAAAAAGATTATTGAATTTATTAAGAGAATAAAGCTCTCCAGACCTACCTGGCCCTATATGTCACAGCCTCCCGTTTTTAAATTATTAATTAGCTTAATTATTAATTAACCAAATCTTTTTTGAAAGTTGAGTTCAATTTCATTAGCCTCACCCAGGCCTGACTGCTGCCAGATCTGTTGACTCAAGAAACTACTTAAATAGAAACTGTCTAACGAAGTGAAGATCTCAAAAGCAACACATCATGCCACGATCTAAATGGACAAGAACAGATGAGATACAAAGTCATTTATCAATCTGGAAAGGGTTGCAAAGCCACTTTTAGCTTTGGGACTCCAGTAAACCACTGTAAGAACCATTATCCACAAATGGAGTAAATTTGGAACAACGGTAAACTTTCCCAGAAGTGGTCAGGCTATTAAAATACCTCAAAGAGCACATCAACGACTCATCCAGGAGGTCACAAAATAAACTTGAACAACATTGAAGGAACTGCAGGCCTCACTTGCTAAAATCAGTGTTTATGAGTCAACAACAAGAAAGAAATTGAACAAAAATGGCATCCATGTGAGAGTTCCAAGTAGAAAACCACTGGTGACCAAAAGGAAAACAAAGGCTTGTCTCACATTTGCCAAATAACATATTGATGATCCCCGGGACTTTTGGGAAAACATTCTGTGGCCTGATGAGACAAAGGCATTATTTTGTTTTGGAAGTTTTGAGTCCTGGTACATCTAGCATAAAATTAACAAAGCATTTCATAAAAAGAGCATCATGCCAACGGTCAAACACGGTGGTGGTTGTGTGATGGTCTGGGGCTACTTTACTACTTCAGGACCTGGAGAATTTGTTGTAACTGATGGAACCATAGATTCTGCTATCTGTAAGAAAGAGAATGTCCAGCCTGAAGCTCAAGTGCACTTAGTTTATGTGGCAGGACAATGGTCCAAAACACACCAGCAAGTCGACCTCTGAATGTTTAAAAAAAGAAAAGAAAGAAAAAATGAAAAAAAAAGGAGGTTTTGGGGTGGCCTATCTAAACTTCTGACTTAAATCAGGTTGAAATGCTTTGGCAGTACCTTAAACAGGTTGTTCATGCTAGACAAAGAAATTAAATCCTCATTTAAAAGCTGTGTTATGTATTTCCTCGGGTTATCTTTGTCTAATATTAGAATTAGTTTGATGCTCTGAAACAAGTGTGACAAATATGCAAAAAACGAATAAATCAGGAGGGAGGCAAATACGTTTTCACAGCACTGTGTGGAACTTTTTTTTCCACAACTAGTTTTAGTTTCAACTTTTGTTTCAGTTAGCAACCTTGGTGTGCATATATTTCAGAACGGTGTTTGAAATCCCACTGACTCATGATTTGTGTGTGTTATGCAGTGGGTCTCAAATGGTATGCCCATGCACGCCAGTGTGCCGTGAGGTAAGTTCAGGTGCGGCAACCATACATTATTAAAGCACTAAAGTTATGATGGAATTGGTAATTTACTGTGTCAGGACTTTGTATGCATTCATTTCTTATACAGAGGAAAATTCACACAAAAGACTTTTGCTAAAGTCCATTCGCACCATTGTCAGATTGTGGGGAATATTACAGCCAGACACAGAGAAGCATGCCGTGTTAAGTCCCTGATCTGTTGGGAAAAGTTGGGCAATGCTAATACCATGTCAAGTATTCATAGATAGTATAAAAGATGGATTAGCTTCTTGCTCTGAAAAGTGAAGTTTGAATCTGCATTCTTTCTAACAGCCATAACGGACGTCTTCTTAGGTTGCAAAAAGGCTACAAGGTTAAAAAAAAAAAAGGAGATGGGAAAGATTCCTCAACACCCTTTCTCTGTGACCTGAGTAAATGAGGATTATCCAGGGGATGTTGCATGCACTGTTCTTGGTTTTGTAGTTAGAGCCACTTCTCTGGTGTTATGTCTGGTTTAAAAAAACACCAATATGGAGATGATCAAAAAGCTCAGCACGAGGCTTCCTAACAGGACTTCTCTAAACATTGCGTGACCTCACAGTGGCTATGTCCATACTTTTAATGCAAGGAAGCTAAAATGGGTCTAATCCAGTGTCAGCAAGGCTGTTCACTGGTTTGTGTAAAAGCACTAGAGCACAGAAACCGTAGACAATAGTGGCAACATTCACAAAAGTTGCACGTCCAGAAGCCAAAAAAGGCTACAAAAAGTTCTTTTGCTTTTCGTTTCCATCAAAAAATGGAAATGTTTTTATGTATGTAAGATAACAGAGGCTTTAAAAAAAAAAAGAAATATAAAGATGGGTGTAATTTGTAACTTTAGTTCATCCTTTATGTATAACTGTGTAATGCTCAGACATACAGGAGCATCCACTTTATTGAAATTTACAAAGGTTGAGGCTTCCACATACTTAGGGCATGTGGTGTAAGCTAGATGTACAGATTGGGATCCAATCCAAGCTCCTCAGCAAACACACATGCAGAGCAAACACTTTTTTCCAGCCCATCCCCGGGAGGGAGGGGACTCCAGCTGTGTTGAGCCCAGCTCAAAGGTGCTCTCTCTGGGCTCTCTGGGCCAGCTGCTGCTGCTGCTCTTCTTCTCTCTCTTCCACTGGATCTATATACAAGCCCAGCTCAAGAACAAAATGACTGAAATTAAAACATCTGAAATTGACTTCCACACACCTATACATGATTACTGTCATTCACAATGTGCAAATAGTTCAAACTTTATGTATGTCAAGAACAAATGCATGTCTTTGTGTGAAGTGTTAGCGTTTATTGTAAGCAAATAATCAAAGCCAAAGATGATTTTCTTTTTTGTAATCGGGCATGATGGCGATGTGAATGCTGTTTGTTTTTGAGGTCTATATCTCATATCTATGTTATGACTCTATTTGAAAACCACACTCCTATTAACATGGAACAAAGAATCCTCAATAGAAATTTATGGCACAATTCTGGATGGCGGTTGTCCTCGCTCTGCCCCCAAGGAGCCAATCAACAGCTGAACTGGAAAACATATGAGCCAATCATCTTGTTGTGCACTATTAAGGGATTAGAGCCCTTTCAACTGTGCAGTAGCACGCACATCTTCTTGTTATATAGTAAACATGAAGTCCAGTGTATTTAAAAAAAATCTTGGTTACTGTATCTGCCTAGTGTTAGTATGGGTATAGTATAATTTTGATAAAGGGAGTTAAACAGATGACTGCTGTGTCACAAAATGTCCTCTAGAAGGGCTTTGGTTACATATAAATTGACATAAGCATTATTAAATTTCAACTGAGAGTACAAGACATACTTTGGCCATACTACTACTTTGTCACACCGACACCTTCATCAGGTGCTGGAAGGAGAATGAGTTATAGAGCTGGGAAACTGGCAGCTGAAGGTTGGCGCCTCCTGTAAAAAGAACAGCCCTGACCTCACTGGAGGAGCTGATTCAAGATGCACTTTAAAGAAACACTGAATGGAGTCCTTACACTGATGTTCAGCTGTTAAATGCACGCAATCTTTAATCCTGCCTTTGTACGCTAGCTACCATCTTTAGCTGTGTTTGTTTGGAGAGGATTGCACAGTCTAACTGCTGTTTGAGATATTTGCTTATGTACACAATTGCTCCACCAAGGCAGACGACTGTTAAGAAGACAGCTTTATGGTAAATAAATATGACCACACAAAGGCTCAAATTGATTTGAGCAACAGATATCAAAACAAAACCGCAGAAACCCCGTGATGAGGTAAAGATGGGAGGTCTGAGCGAGCAGTTGTGCACTTGTTTCAGTGGGTGTTCTTATGTGTGACGGGAGTGTTGGCGAGAGAAGAGGAGAGAACCAGACAGGGAGGAGGAGGAGGAGGAGTTACTATGGAAACTATCTCAACATCAGCACCTGGTTTCCCATTGGACTGACCACCAACACCACTCCACCATAACTGCCTCATACTACTCCTTTTTCATCCTCCTTCTTCTCGCTCTCTCCTCCCATCCTCGTGACCTTTTGGACCAAATGGCATTATCAAATAATAACGTTCCTCCTTGTGTTCCCCTGTGAAAAAAAGAAACACCACAGAAAGTGTGGTAAGTGTTTTTAGTGCAGAGTGTGACATGCATAAACAAATTCCTTCACACGCAGTCGATGAATGAAGTATTGATGAAGCAATTTATGTTTAAAATGTTAAAAAACTACTTTTTTTTTTTCTCACTAGAATTAATAAAAATTGTTCCTGATTCTAGAAGATGCTTGAAATTAGTTTAGAAACACTTTTAGACTTAATCATATGGGTATTTTTTTGGATGGATATATGGATATTTTTTTCCAGCAAAGATTTTTGAATCAAAGTTTAATGATGGGTACTCTCATATAATTACATGCAATAATTCTAAAAGACTGGGCAGCAAACTTCACGCGACTTCTGTTTTATTTAATGGATGAGCCCGGGATGAAACTCCTTCTCAGCCGATTAAGATAAAAATGAGCAAAACGGACAGACACAGAGGAGGCTCAATTCAGCATGCTGCAGAGCAGGTTATCTGTTTCTACAAGAGCCATCAAGGCGCGATGTGATGCATCATCAGTCTGTAAGAGGCACGGGGAAATGCATTATACCATGAGCATTTTAAATTGCTGCGACTCTATCAGCCGGCATTAAGCGTGACAGATATGGGCCGCCTCTGATTGCATTAGTCTTTATTGAATGATGAGGTTCTGTACATACCTCCAACCACATCCCTTCTTCCTCTCTTTCCTCCTTCTAACTTCCCCTCTCTCTTCCTCCCTCTGACAGGCTGACAGCAGGCAGTGACCCCTGACTCTTTGCCTACTCAGCAGAGAGAAGGTCACTGTATATGTGCGTGGGTGTGTATACATATTTGCTTTATGTATGTGTGCGTGTGTGCGGCAGCGCTTGTGCGCGGGTAATATGTGTCTGGGCTGCCAGCAGAGAAAATATACAGCCAAAAATAAAAACTCATCCGTCAGCATCCAGCGTGAGTGCGTGTGTTTGTGTGCCCATATTTTTGTGCTTGCATTTATGTCAGTTTGCGCCGCTGTGTTTGGAGCTCTGAGCTTCAGATGACGAGGTTTACCTAGCTGATGCCGTGAATGGTGACAAACAGCGTGTTGAAATCGCAGGTTTTTAGCGGTGATGCGATATAAAAGTGGGATTATATGCACGCAGAGGAGTTTTTCCCGTCATTTAAAACACTTAATTCCACAGTGGTGTGAGAATATGATTATTATGGTATCATTTTGTGAGTCAGGCTCACTGCTGTCATGGAGAGAGGGTGATCTTTGTGTATGTGAAAGTGTGTATCTGTGCATGCGCATAAGTGAGTTAGTGTGTGTATGTGTGAGTGTGTTTGACAGGCAACCACCCTTTTCTAAATGAGATTAAATGGGAGGTTTGTCTCTAATCGTGTTGTAATGAGTTTCTGTGTAGCTCATACATTTACTAATTCTACTTGCCAATAGTGCAAACAGCCACGTGTGTGCATGGGCGTATATGTGTGTGTATGGGTGTGTCTCTGCGTGGGAGGTAGCAGAGGTCACCTCCCTGCAATCTTACTCTCATTTATAACAATAGCGCTGACCTGTCCTCATCAAAGGATTGCAATTTCGAAACACAAATAACATTAGCTCGTGTGCACAAACA
>VUQG01012225.1:2165-15284 GCA_015106755.1 Etia nguti
GTTTCCCCATCCCCCCCCCCCCCCCCCCCCCCCATGAGGCTGCAAGTCTGAATGACAGCTCCATTATATACAAGGGTAAGAGACTTAGAAAACAACACAAAACGCAGTTTGCAGGTGCAACCAAGAGAAACACAAAGACAGCGGCTGCTCGGGCTCACTGATGCTGTGAGGGGGAAAAATTACCTTTCATGCGTTGTTATATTTCCAAGGTGAACGAAAAGGTGAGCTCACACATTCATCAGTCCTCTTCTTCTTCTTCTTTTCTTTTTCTCGCACACTTATGAACGTGAGCTGGCTGTCACAGAATAAAATCGATGAGGTCCGGTCTGCAGGGCTGATGCGACCCGTTGGTACCGTGGATCGTCTCGTCACGGTGAAGCCTGCACCGCCGCCGGGCTGTCAGGACAGAAAACGGTCACGGTTGATGCACCCGGACTCTTGCATGTTGATGCCTGTGCCGTAATACAGCAGCTGATTATACCTCATCCTACTTACTATCGCTGCCTCTGGCTACACCGCGTAGTTCGCCGGTGCAGCTGTGCACTTTTTAGTCAGCATCCCGCCTGCACCTACTGCACAGCAGCCGTACACCGACCCAGCGCCTCTCTTTCCCCTCTCTCTCTTCCCAACACACACCCTCTCCTTCTCTCTCTCCATCACACATACACACTAGATAAAAGCATGAACACCCGGGGGTGGGCAGAGCAGGACAGGCAAAACAAAATTCAGCTGCCAAAGTGCAGCCGGCCAGAAATAACTGAGCATCTGTCCTATCACTGACGCATTAATCTGACATTAGTGCGTCACTGATAGGAGGAATTGATCCATATGTCAATATTTAAATTTTACTTTGGGCACTGGCAGCTGGGCCCAGTAATATTATGTACATCACAACAATGCATTAAACGAACAAAAATAATAAGCGTTAATAGCAATTGATGGTCTTTATGCCGAGCACCTGGAAATGCGTTTTTGTCGAGCTTATCAAGAAATAGAATTTTGATGTATAATGTTTGTGACTTTGCATTTTTTTACATTGGTATTATATCCCTTAATACACACAAGCTGGTGCAGTAAAACTGTGTCTCAACAGAAAACATAAGATATTACCTCAAAAGTACTGTTATTACTGTTTGGGCCCGTAGCAGGGGCA
Organism: Etia nguti; assembly: GCA_015106755.1. Taxonomy (NCBI): domain Eukaryota; kingdom Metazoa; phylum Chordata; class Actinopteri; order Cichliformes; family Cichlidae; genus Etia; species Etia nguti. The sequence goes on from VUQG01012225.1 coordinate 3,319, forward strand.
GTCTATACAGTGACAATTCATTCAAACCAAATTTACTACATACAACATTTTCTCTAAAAGAACATTTAATAAAGCCTTTCATTTTGATTCTTTGCAAGGTATGGAAATTATTCCACAGATTGTGCTGGACTGCATTTAAATGCACATCAGAAAATCTCTTGTGAACGTACAGTAGTATTCCAGAAAATAAAGTGTGAAACATCACAAGAAACATCACCACAAGAAAAAGGGAACATTTGTGATCAGGAGTTTACATCCAATCACCGTAAGCATGAATGTCATGGTAATTTTGGGCTTTTAATGATTTCTTTTTACTGTTCTTTTTCCAGGATGGAAAAAGACTCAAAAAATCAAGAATTGGGTGCACAAGTTTTACTTAATTTTGTATTTTCTCTAATCCAAATAGGTTCAAATTTATACCCCATTAATATTTTGTACAGGGACTCTCAGCAAGCTGCTAAGCTTAAGCTTCTGCCACAGTTCTGGACTGATATTTGATCACTCTTCTTGGAAAAACTGGTAGAGTTCATTTAAATTAGTTGGTTTCCTTGACTGGACTCGGCTTTTAAGCATAGTCCACAAATTTTCAATAGGGTTGAGATCAGGGCTGTGGGAAGGCTGGTCCAGAAGCTTAATATAAGCCTGCTTTATCCATTCAAAAACCTGTTTTGATGTGTTTGGGATCACTGTGCTGTTGGAACCGTCATCTGTTCAATGATCCAGCTGCTGATTTGAGGTGAAGTTGAAAAATTTGGAGGTTGTTCTCTTCAATATTCCATCCACTTTGTGCAACGTACCAGTACCACTGGCAGGAGAACAGCCTCAGAGCATGATGCTACCACCACCATGCTTAAAAGCTGGTACATTATTCCTAAGTTTGGAAGCTTTACCTTTACTCCAAACACACCTGTTGTCACTGTAGCCAAATAGCTCATTCTCTGTCTTGTCTGATAATACCTTTTTTCCTTCATAATGCATTTGCCTTGTCCGTGTGGGGAGCTGCAGATTTCAGTTGAGCTTGAAGGTGTTGATTTTGGAGCAGGGGCTTCTTTCTTGGTCAGCATCCTCTCTCTCCATGGCGATGTAAAACTCCCTTCACTGTGGATAGTGATGCTGGTTTTCTCAGCAGTTTCCAGTTTATGGCTTGGCAGGCAGGCTGAGCCTCAGAGGTTCCTGGATTGTTCCTGAAAATGCTGACCAACTTCCTCTCATCTTCTTCCAGATCTATGCAAAGTGGTGACATATCCGAATAACTTGTATTTGCATACACTTGTTTGAACTGATGATCTTGGAATCTGCAGTTGTTTAGAAATGGCTCAGAAAAACTTTCCTAAGTTGTGTAAATTGGCAAGTCTCCATCTTGGATCTTTAGACTTTCTCACTGTTCTGAGTATTGATCGGTGAGTGCTATCAAATAAATCCTCTTTATGCTGCCAGACAAACTACCAGTCGTAGTCAATCATGATCACTAATGAGGAGTTAAAACCTTTAAAGACATTGTTGATAATGTGTGGCTTATCCACAGTAAATTCAAACTCGTGTACCCAAATCTGTTTTTTTGAGGTTTGTAAAGACATAGGCTGTACAGTCATTCCCTTTCATGCCCATGATGAATGTATATAAACTTCTGATCACAATTTTCAAAGCTGAGATAGCCAGAGCCACAGACAGCCCATGTCTTTTGAACTCCATGCCCCATGTTTGTGTCAAGCCAAATTGTAAGCTGTTCATTAAAGTATCCAGCACACCACCAGCTGCTGGAGAAAATGGCATCAGGGAAATGCTTTAGTACCATTTTTATCAATATAACAGTAGGGGGTACGGCGCATATAATGGAACTAATATTTATTAAATGGATCTGTAGTGCTTACACTCTCTGGCCCTCAACAGCATCATCATAAAAGTTGTTCCCAGAATCTCCCTGTGACTGTGGGATTAATACACATGTGTAATCTCACTGGAATGTACTGATCCAAAGCGCCAGCTGTCCACTGAGAGCACAGACACCCACAAGCCCCTGCTAACACACACAAACCAATATGAATACTACACATTCGGCACATTCGAGTGATGCATGAGCCAGATGTGATTGGAGGTGAGATGTAAATATTTAGTTGAAAAAAAGCACACAACATTGTCCCTTTTTGACATCAGCTTGCGGTAATATGTGTAATATTTGCAAAAACTGTAATCACAGCAACTCCCGAAGGCTCTGAGTCTATGGCCGCTTCTTGGTTTTAACCAGGCCTTTTTCCACCAGACAGCGGTAAAACTCCTGGATATATGTGTACACGCATTTCCAGTCGGGCTCGTTCATCCGGACTAAGTCATCGGCATCCAGCAGAGGGGGGCAGCCTGCCAGCCTCCTGCAGAAAGAGCAAATGTCAGTGAAAAATGACTTGAGAGAAACAATGTAAGTGTAAAGTTACTTTGTTATTTATAATTCAAAGCTCGAGTTTTTGCAGATAGGACATATAAGGAAGGAGAGCTCACTCCGCAGTGCTGAAAGCCAGCTGGAAGTTTTCCTTGGGCTTGTTGGGGTTGAGGATGGAGTACTCGAAAGCGTCAGGGAAGAAGCGGTGCACCAGGGCGCAAAAGGCAATGCCGTCCTTCCAGCTGGAGGAGAAGTTCTGAATGTCCACCCCCTGTTTCATACCAGAGCGGGATAAGTTTAGAGGGAAAAGTGGCAGCAAGAGGTACATAAGGGTCACGGCTATGTATAGCTCCACGGGGCAATAATTCACAGACAGAGTGAGGTAGGGCATGTTTACCTCATATGGCTCTGTTTTGGCCCTGCACCAGTCCAGAAGCATCTGTTTGACATTCTTAGCGTTGGGTGCCGCAGCAGGAGGAGCAGCAGCAGAAGAACTGGCCTTGCTGAGGAGAGGAAATAAAGACACACGGTGATCACAAAAGTACGGGTCACCTCATCTTTTCACGTGGCAAATGCTTTGAGCACAAACGCTTCTCCCCCTCATTTAGTGGCAGTGCTGAAGCATCATTCCTATATCAAAGAAGCAGATGATTGTTCTTGAATCCTATTTTTGCAAAAATGTTCCCCTACGCTGCCTCGCACGTGACTCACCTGCCTCCTGTCCGGTTAAAGGGAGTAGCTGCTGATGGAGATGGCTGGCTGCTTGGTTCTGAAATTATGAAGAGAATTAAAGTGTTAAAATGTTAAAATTGAAGTGCAGGATGATGCGTTCACAAACATTAAGGGGTTCACAGTTACTGTTTATTGACGGCTGCTGGTTCATGGATGCTCTTCCTATGCTAACGGTCCCGCCTGTCGTTCCCGCTTTGCTCAGACCTTGGTGTCTTAGGTTTTGCTGCCTTAACCCTCGCTCCTGCTCCCGTTTTTCTGATGATAGGCAATTTAAAGAGAGGGGGGAAAAAGCAAAGCACCAAATGAGGGATGATTATAGCACTTCCCCCTTACTATTTGACAGAGCTGTCAAAGTTTTCCTGAGATTTCACCTCTTTTTTTCTTCAGGAGATCCCTTAATGCAGAACGGATCATCCGTCTCTCTTCAAAATCTGATGTGTTGTCGAGCTAAAAAGATAATTACAGGTAAAGAAACAGAAATTATAAACTACCTTGTAACCAGCCTTCCAGAATATTTTTTATATGACTGCAGGCATGTCTTGTAAATCCAGACAAAACCGAGGTTACTTGGTCCTAAGTAATGCCATTACTTTGGCTTCCAGTAACACTGTGAGGAATCTTGGAGTCGCTTTTGACCAGGATGTGTCCTTCAGCGCGCACATTAAACAAATATGTAGGACTGCTTTTTGTCGTCTGTGCAATATTCCAGAGCGATGCTAAAAAAAACTAGCTCACACATTTGTTACCTATCAGCTGGACTACTGTAATTCATTATTATCAGACTGTTTTGAAAGCTCCCTAAAAAGCCTTCAATTAATCCAAAGTGCTGCAGTTATTCTCTCAGGAGAGAGAGGGAGATCATATTTAATATTTCGCCCATATTAGCTTCTCATCATTGGCCCCAGATTTAAACCAGAAATAAAAGAACTACTAAAAGAATTATTGAATTGAATTTAAAATCATTCTCCTCACATATACGTTTTTTGTGGTACCCAAAAAAAGATCATTATTATGTCAAGTGGTAACACGTGATTTAATTAAGTTAACACATCAGATCAACCCAACAGATTTAAGTCACACACAATGCACAATAAGTGAAACTTAGCGTTTCACAAACAAAAAACAAAACAAAACAAAAAACAAGTAAGTAAAGGAAACAGGTTGTAATTTCAACTTGAATTAAAAAAATGATAGAAATTCCCCCAAAATATATTAAAGTAAAGCAGAAAACTGAGTGAGAATCATTTAAAACATTGCATTACATCAAATAAAATCTAAATACCCTTTTTACAGTGTAGAGTTTCTAAAAGTAGAGTGGAAGGCAGAGACTTCAGCTATCAGGCCCCTTGCCTGTGGAACCAGCTCCCAGTTTGGATTCAGGAGACAGACACCTTTCCTACTTTTACGATGAGGATCACAACAAGCTTATAACGGCAATCAGCTGGATCAGGTGATCCTTAATTATGTCATAGTTATGCTACTATAGACTCAGGATGTTGGGGGACTTCCCATGATGAGCACTGAGCATTTCTTTTCCACTCACCCGTTTTCATTCTCCATGTGTTTATTCATCACTGCTTTATGTCATTAAAACTGGTCTTCTCATTCCCATAGTTTGTGTTTTGTCCTGTCTCCCTTTCCTTTCCTTTCCTTTCCTTTCCTTTCCCTTCAACACCCAGCTGGTCATGTCTCTCTGATACTGTAGGGCGTTTATCTTACAATATAAAGCATCTTGAGGTGACTTTTGGTGTGATTTGGTGCTGTATCAATAAAACTGAATTTAAATAAGTATTTGAATGTCAGAAATTCTGCAGATTAGAAATAAACAGAATGGCAAAAATGGAAAAGAGACAACAATTCGCTCCCTGCTTTTTCTTTGCATGGATGTGATATGGAGACTTGTATTGGCTGTAGCCACCTGTAACTCACTCACCATCTTGTTGAGAACATCTTCATCCTCAATAGCAGCCAGTTCTTCGCTGGTTAGCGATGATTTGCCATCAGTTTTTGACTCCATGTCTGACAGGGGAACCTGGCTGTGTGAAAACAGAGCTGTCCTGACACATATTAAAATAATAACTCTTGACTTTCGGGGTTATTTTGTTTTTGTTTTTTAGCAACCACTTTGCCTTAATAATCCAAAATTCATCACTGACACAGGATTAAAAATACTTGAATTATTTCTGACCAACCAGGCCAGATAGTGCTCACTGTTAAAGCACAAGTGTCGCAGATAGAGCTGAAGAGTTCTTCTGCATGCAGTCAGCAATTCTAATACAAACTACTCTGCGAGACTGCCGACACAGAAGGACGTCTCAGTTTATCACAGCAGATGTCTGACTACGCCATAGAGGGGGGAAAAACACATACAAATATAGTAATGTAGCAAGCATTACTAAAAGAATCTGATAACAGCGTGCAACTATGTGCTGAGACACTGGAAAAATCTAGTACTCAATGACACAACATGGGAAGCACAAAGTAACAAGACTGTAAAAATGAGAGATTCAGATCAGGGGTTGGCAGCTGCTGAGGTCTGGTGTGACTCACCTGTTTCAGGGTGCGTTTTGTGGTGATCTTTAGGAGCCAGCACGCCTTGCTCCTCTCCTTGATCCTCCTTTAAACTTCTCTGGGGAGCTGTGGGAGCTCAGCCCTGACATCACACCTCACACTGCAGCGCTTTGTAAGGATGCATGTTTGGAGAGAGAGTGCAGATTGCTTACACGAACCACCCAAAAAGGGATGAAAGAGGAGGAGGAGAAGAAGAAAGAAACACATCAGGTCCTGGTTCATCCATCTCTGTCACCTTCAGAAGAGTCCCTCCTCCTCTTGTTACTGGATGATGCCATGTGAAAATCTATGGCGCATAACCTCATATAAACTTTGACCATGGCTCTACTGGAGTGCTCCAGACGAATCATCGGGGTGGAAAATAAGGAGTTAACAGTGGCAAAAAAAAAGTGAGGAGCACTGCCTTATTGAGGCAAAAGTATGACCACTGGACTTTGTTTACAGAAGTCAGAATGTCTGTAAAGGAGGACGGAGCGCAGACACAGAGAGACAGATACAAACAAGCGTCTGGGAGAAAACAGCTTAAAAAAAATATGCTCAACTTCAGCTGTGACTCTGTTAAGTGTTTAAAAAGTTTTAGAGCCTAAGATATGGTGCCAATAAATCACAACGCACACAAATTGCTCCATCCAGTGGTGAACATGCATAACTGCTTCAAAATGTCCTCAAAGTGAGAAAGAACCAACATGAGGTGGCTCAATAGGCCTTTTTTTCAGCGCAGATGGTTCAAGCTGCAGGAAAAGCAGGGTATTGATAAAGTTATACAAACTGATTCAAAGTTTTCAAATCTTCTAATCAGTGGATCTTGAATCAGTAATGGAAATTAGTTCCAGCTCTATTACTCATTTCCCAATCAGTGAACTGCACATATCTGAAAGTTGCCGAGGACCTTAATGATACTCACCCCCCACTTTGTTAGGTGCACCTCTTCAGCTGCTTATCAATGCAAATACCTAATCCACCAATCACGTGGTAGCAGCCCAGTGTGTTTAGACATGATGAAGACGACCTGCTGAAGTTCGAACCGAGTATCAGAATCAAGAAGAAAGGTGATAAAAGTTGATATAAGAACGTTGTTGGTGGCAGACAGACTAGTCTGAGTATTTGAGAAACTGCTGATCTGCCAGGATTTTCCCATAAAACCATCTCTAGGGTTTACAGAGAACGGTCCAAAAAAAAGTAGAAAATATCCAGCGAGTGGCCCTTCTTGGGCAAAAATGCCTTGTGGATGCCAGAGGAGGAGGGAGAATGGGCAGACTGTTTGAGCTGATAACAAGGCAACTGTAACAAAAATAACCACTTGTTACAGCCAAGGTATGCAGAAAGGCACCTGTGACTACATATAACATATCAGAGCTTAAATCAGATGGGCTACAACAGCAGACGACCACACAGGGTGCCACTACTGTGAGCTAAGAACAGGATACTGATGCCATGGCCTCGTCAAACATGGACAACAGAAAATGTGAAAAGCGTTGCCTGGTGATGATGATGAGTCGTGGTTTTGTGTAAACAACATGAAAGCATGGATCTATTCTGACTCGTTTCAATGGTTCAGGCTGCTGCTGGTGGTGTAATGTTGTGGTGGATATTTTCTTGGCACATTTTGAACCCCTTCTCACCAACAACACAGCCTACCTGTGTATGGCTGATCACGGCCATCCCCCTCATTCGCATCATGGATCTTTAGCCGACAAACCTGCAGCAACTCTGTGATGCAATCATATCAATAGGAACTAAAATCTCTGAGGAATGTTTCCAGCACCTTGTTGAATCTATATCATGAAGAATTAATGGAGTTCTGAAAGGAAAAGGGAGTCCAACACAGTACTAGCAAGGTGTGGCTAATAAAGAATCCAATAAGTGTATTTACAATAGTAAAAAAATGCTAATGTCTTCTAAGCTAGAGTTAAACTGAATCCTAAACACAGTCTAAGCTCACTTACCCAACCTAAGCATATAATTACATCAATAACAAAGGATGTGTTTGGTCTCTCTAACCACAAAACAGGAAGTTTTTAGATATGAACGCAGTTTCAAGAACAAGGCAATTCTGAAATGAGGTGTTTGGTTTTGTTATTTTATTATACCAGTCCATTTTTTTCTTTTCATACATTTGCAGGTTACGTGTACATGAATGAGCCATATCTTTGCCCGTAAACAAGAAAAACACCTACAGCATTCATCAAAACCCTGCATTCCCATCTACAGTATGTCCAAATAAGGCATGAGGCAGACATTTCATTCCTGAACCAGTATAGTTTCAACCAGTCATATGACTATAAAATACATAACAAAATAAAATAACTATTTATGTCCAACTAGCTTTGCAAACAACCAAACCCAGTATGCACACAGGAGCTGTAGGCTTTGAAGGCGGCGTCTTCGTACCGTGCCAATGCAACAATTGTTTTGTTTTTATCGCCTCCAGACTCATAATCTACTCAAACATGATGAGAACAAGTAGCCAAACCTGCCAAACAGAGCTGAGACTGTGAAATTAGATCATAAACCTGAAAACCAACTACAGCTTACAGATTATTAAATTGTCAAAATGTAAATATGAACTATTTTATCTGTGATCGATTACTCTTGCTGTGGTTTCTTTATGATTATTGAAAAGCTGCTTGATCTCAATCCTATGAACGCAAGGGCGGTGCGTCCTGTTTAAGAGTTGAGGTATTGAGTACAGTAGCCTAAAACCAGTGAAATGATCTGTTGAACATCACTTTTAAATGTGAGTGCTGTTATTAAGAAATATAAAACCAGTAAAACCATACAAACTGCAAACGAAATTAAATGCAACCATTTTCAGCTGATCATGGAATTATAAAAAGCATCTTACAGGTTTTGTGTAATTTTCATGAATGCCATCCTTTTAATGTTATTCAGCTTAATCAACACGGAGCGTTGTTTGCTTTTATTCTTACGGTGAAACATGCTGAAAAAACTGGGGCGTCATATTAAGCCTTTTCCAAGCAGGGCTTTGTTGTTTTCAGAGCGTACAGTGTGAGAGCTCACACTGTACGTGAGCATCGATCCTATCTGGTCACTGACAAAACAGGTTTCACAAGACAAAAAAAAGCTTTAAAGTAAACATTTGGCATACCGTGCATGTAGGAAGGTTTGCAACAAGCATCCGAGGACATTTTGGATGCTTTCTGGAGCAATAGCATGCAAGCGTCTGCTTTAACACACTCAAACTTTACATGTATACAGCTGCAAGACACTTGAGGACCAAATTCCACAGCATTAAACACCTCTGATTATTGCTAAGGCCCTAAAAAATAAATATTTTCTTTCACATAAATATCAGAGGGGAGTTAAAATATGTCATTATAAGATGCTTTTTAAATACTGAGAGTGAAAATGGAACACTTTTTAAAAGAAGTCAGTTTCTCTAAGACGTGCTGGCTTAACAATGACACAAAGGTTAGGATTTAAGAAGCGATCTTAAAGTACATCTCAAGTCTTTTTTTTTTCCCTCCTCGGGTCTTCCAGAGGGAAAAGCCAGCTAAGGTTGAGTGACACTCCTTAGAGACCTTGTGAACCTAATTATCGGTGCACCGTTGTAAAAGTTGGAAATAATTGGACTAGCTCTACAGAGACCATCTTTCCAGGTTGGTGCGAGAACAAAATTTAGGCCTGAAGTGGAAAGCCACACTGACGTTCATATAGTAGGACGAAACACAGCCTCTTATTAAAGATGTGCTTCAGGAGAGAAAATGTGGTGTGGCACTGCACAGAAGTGTCAGCTCTATCCATAATCATAACTTACCAACACTCACAACAGCAGTGCCTTTGCCTTTATTTAACAAGCTACCCACATTACATGTCTACATAAAAAAGCTGCCAAAAACACCCAGTCCCTTACCACAACAGGGCTGGGAGAGTATCAGGTAACAGTACCATAAATAGAGCTTTTTATTACAAATTGTGCCCGCTCAGATCTGAGGCCCCGCCTCCCCCCATCTATGAGGCTTTACTGTAGAGGAGAATATCCACAACAGACACCCAAAACGTTGATTAGAGCCCTCTGGATACGAGAACATTTTCACAGTGGAGTAGTAAGAGTGACAGTGTGAATACCTGATGAGGTATCAAAGAGTTCAGTGTGCTCATGCATGCATATACCGCTATAGGCTATATGTGACACGGATAAGGGAAAAAAAATGTTACCTTCATTGTGAACCAAAAAATATATAAATAAATAATAATAATAGTACTAACGCAAAAAGGCAACTTTTCCTCTCTGCAGACTCCAGTTCTGTGTGAATAGGAGATAAAGTGGCACAGTGAGGAAGTCAAAAAAAATTAAAAAAACATCTGTCACTGTTAGCGACACTATAGCTGTATAAAGTCACACATTAGGGTACATCTCCTCTTTTCTTTTCAGTCTATTTTGTCTTCCTGTTTACTGTCTGTGCCCTGACGATGGGGATGATATGTTTTATCAGACGCACTAGCTTTAGCCAAGTCTTCTCCACGTGCACTGTGAAAATCCACTCGTACGGAGCCTTTCGCTTTGGCCCTGCGTGCATCCAGGTAGCTAACGATATATTCTGAGTTCTGATAGATGAGCATGCCAGACAACGTGAGCACTGCGCCGGCGCAGCTCAGGGCCGACAGTTCGCTGCCGAAGAGCAGTTGAGACAACAGCAGGTTTCCCACCACGCTAAGGTTGCCGAGGATGTGCAGAGTGACAGCCGAGGTGAGCGTGATGACGCAGCAACTGGCCAAGTTGTACATGACCGAACCCAGGCAGCTGAGCAAGATGAAGACCCACAGGTGGCGGTCGTAATGCAGCGGCGACTCAAGCATGGCCCAGTTTTCCAAGGCGAGAGCAGCTATGGCCAAGATGCAGAAACTGGGAATGGACATCAGGTACAGCAGGAACACGGAGTTGATCTTTTCCTCCTGAAGTAAAATACCTACAAAAACAGACAAATGTACACAGCAGTTACAAAAAGATCACACTACTTATTCCCATATAGAAAACCTAAAACTAAGCACTGCCCAGCTATGTCAAAGTAAAGATAATGAGTCACAGTTAGCGGTGTCACAAGCTAAAAAACATGACAGCAGTTCTTTCATGTTAATAGTCCCACACATGCTGTAAGTGCTGGAGATGCTGCACAATAACAGCAACGTGGAGCTGCAGGTGCATCAACGGTCTGATGAGACTGGTGACAACAAACCCCCAACCCAGCACATAAAGATTTGCGTATACAGAAAGGACGCGTATACAAATGGAAGTATGCAGAGGCTTTGCAATAGAAAGAGGAAAGACTTCAAGCTTATCTAGTCACATCAATGTCCTGATCTGTACTCATTCAGGGAGAATAAGATTATCTGGTTAACTTTATATTTACATCTATAATCTCTCTGTGACAGCTGTGTCTGTTTTAGCAGCAATGCCACACACACAATTCAAATGGCTATTACCCTTCAGTGTCAAAATTCAATAATGTGTGTTTTAGGCAAGCTGAAAAAGGAAGTCAACACTGAAGTGAAGTTCCTTTAACGACCACTTAAAGCAGTAAATTCCAATAGACTCCCATGCCAAAAGTTGCTGAAAATTACAACACTAAACCACATGTTTACAGCCTGATATAAGTAGATACATTTCATAGTTTTCATTTTCATAACATCGCAGGCAGGTGATAATTATCTGCTGTGCCTCACTGAGCTGGACCTTTTACACCATGCTTGTGCTGTTCCTACTTTTTGGAACATGTTTAATAGTCTACTAATGTTATGGTTTGCTATGAGGTGCAGAGCATCCCAGAAGCTCGTGCATCTGCTGTGGCAAGTGGAAAATTAGTGCTGCATTAGTCTAATTAGCAAATATGTCCATCAGTGTGTTGCAGCAGTATGCTGTATGGATATAGAATGCTAACAGAGCCTGCTAGCACTAACTGACAAGTTCCCATATTTGCCGGACCATAAGGCGCACCGGATTATAAGGCGCATTAAGCGAAACAAAACAGTCAGATAAGTCAAACTTTACTCAACTCATTCTTCTTGCTTCCTGCACTTCCGTACCATTGATTCATTTATGGTGAATTCTCTCACAGCTGCTCTATTCCCATGTTGTTGCAGTATATTAATGACTAAGCTCGTATTGTGGATGGATCATCTCAGTTGTTCTCCTAACTGAAGTTCGGTCCGTTTACAGCATCCTGCCATGCGATTGCATTTGTCCCCAACCATCGGGAACCCTCACGTTAACTTTTATCGAGTGGAAAAAAGTTAGCGTTCATCCTTCAGCTTCACTGTATTTGTATTA
>VUQG01012226.1:2617-16353 GCA_015106755.1 Etia nguti
TAATTAATCAGGCTGAAATATCAAGAATAGCATCAGCTTTACAAAAGTTTGTGGTCGATTCTGACATCCCCTGATCCTTGTTTTCAGGTGGATTTTATCTCACCGAGTTCGGCCAGAAGTGAAAACAGTGACGCTTCGTACTGCAGCCAGACAGCAGACGGTGAGTTTGTCAGTATTGTCTTCTTATAAAACTGCTATCAGTTTGCTATTTTCTAACTGTGTGTTTGCTCTCTTTTTTAATTTGACCAATTTATCCTTTACAATCTTAAAGAATATTAACATTTTAATATTGAATAAAACGTATTCATTGTTTAAAATGGCCCCTCTTTTTTCTTCTCTGTTTTAAAGTAAAATCATCTTCTACTCTTTTTAAATAAATTTTTTGTGGGGGTTTGTTGGCCTTAAAAAAGAAAGGACAATGGAAAAAAGACAGGAAAGCTGGAAGGAGACACAGTAAATGGTTTTAGGGCAGATTTAAACCCATTACCTTTTTGATATACTGAGTCCAGTTCAACCCAGTGAGCTAAACCATGAGTCACTCTTCACTCTTTTCTACTATATCTCCTCTGTAATGACACCACAAGTGTAGTTTTATAAACTCTCTTTAAAACTTCATGAAAACTTTCACCAAAAGTTGACATTTTGCCAGAGTTTTGGTGTAGTTATTGATGGCAGCCAACATCATATTGTTCTAAGTTCTTGCTATCTTGACAGACAACAAAACCAATATTTCTATTTATAATTGTTTTCTTTTAATGCACAGTGTGCTGTTTCAGCTGCTAAAACATTTATGCTACTATGATAATAATGTGAATTATGTATAATTATTAACCTTGAACAGTAGCATGAAAAATGAACACAGGTTAGTTTGGACACTACATTGATTTGCTGCACCATCATGTGGTTCAAAGGAGAATTATGCAGGAGTTGCTTTACATTCCTTAATGTCTGACCATTTACTCTTTTGATACAATCAGTACATGTCTTAGTGCCGGCTACTATCAGCAGCAGTAACTCTTATAGGGCGCTAGGTTTTTTTTAAGCTGGTCTTTTAATTTTGGATATGAAATTAAAATATTAAGTAAGCAAGTAAACCAAAACTGATTTCTCCTGTTTCTTCTCTAAAGATTGCAGCAGCAGCAGCAGCAGCAGAAGCAGCAAAACATCACTCATTTCCAGTTTGGACTGTTTGTCCAGCATTGTAGAGAGGATCAGCACAGATCAGACTGCAGCTCCCCCTGGGGACAGCGTGGTCCCCCAAGGCCCTGGATCACCTCACATCAGCACTGCTATCTCCAGTCTGTCTGCTGAGTCCAGCAACATTTGTGAACCTGTCTAAAGCTGACGGCGTAGGGACTCATTTTCATCAAAAACATCTACCTCCACGAGGAGGAGGAGAGCACAGGTGGCATGAAGAAAAAAACAAACAACACTATAATATTCCCGTTTTTTTTTTTACGTCTTCAGAACAGGGACTTATAGAAGGGATGTTTTTTTTCTTAAGCTAGGGTCTCACTAAATTAGATAAAGTATTTATTCCTGTGGTTGAAGACTTTTCTGATGGATGACAAATTAAGTTTGAGTCTAGCTTCATCAGTTTTAGCCTCCTGGATGAACCAAAAACTGCAGAGTGGCTGATAAATCAGAGCACGGCAATAAAAGAGAGGACATTTGGATATTTATACCTGCTGATGATAACTGAGGACCACTTGGTGCACCTGCAGTTGACTGTTCTTATAATACCATATAGTACTTTCAAATGGTTGCTAAGATTGCTGCGTAACACAGTATGTTTCTATATTATTTATGTATTATTGAAATGTTAATAAAGACATATTTATATTCTGAGACCCTTTCTTAAATATGATCACCTCACAGCTTTCATCTTCCCTTATATTTTACTCTTCATTCTCAATAAGAGAAGCTGGAAACATCTGGATTTTTGGGGACACACCACTGATATATGGTCACCTTTTAAGTCAATGCAACAGTCAAAGGGCATGAGTGTTATTCATTCGGAGTCCAACTGACAAAAAGAGCCTTAATATTTGCTCTCTTTTAGCTCTATTTTTGGTCTCCACTTGTGCTGAGCAGGTGGTGTGACTTGTGTGGATACTTTTGCTTTCACTCTAAAATCATCTTCATGCTTTAAAAACATCACTGTTAGGTAAACCAAAAGGTCAAAGACAATGTTCTATAGAGCTGAATTCTATTTTTGTGTTTCTATGAGTGACTCTCCTTATTTTACACACAGTCATCACTCATTTCATCTGTTGACAACAGCAGTCTCTCTGAAGCTTCTTTTAAAGTCTGCTTGTAAAAACAACAGTAATGTGATAAAAGTAATATGATATGAAAATTATAAAAGGTTTTTTAAAAGGTTAAGGTTAATTCATTGTTGGCAAAATGTCAACTTCTGGTGAAAGGTTAATAATTAATAAAAGGTTAATTCTGGTTTTCTTATTTTTTCATGCTGATCTTGCACAAGGTGAATCTACTCTTTTCTTTCTTTTCTCTATTCTAACAAACAAACAGAGGAGAAATGAATGCATTCACACAGATTATTGTTTAAAGTGCCACATGTTCTTTATACAAACAAAGCATCATTTTTATTGTTTTATTTCATTACTTGAGCTAAAATCCTCCTGAAACTATCTCACTTAAGTAAACACAGGCACTAGCTTTGTTGTTGTTGCTGCGGATGTCATCGGGTGGGCGACTGGAGCTACTGCTGTGGCCGACTGAAGATGTCTCCTGCTCAGGCTGACCGGCACCGAGGGGCCGCTCACTTCCTGCGGCGCGAGGCGGCTCCCTTCTTGCTGCTGCAAGGTGCAAAGTACAAAAAACCCCCAAGAGTCAGATCTGCTCAGTAGGGCTTTATGAATATCATACACATCATGCTAATGTGAAGTTACTGTATGAATACCTAAACAAAGACTACTTTATAAGCAGAGGTTTGTTCAAGGGCCACATACATCCCTATTTGTTCTTAAATGTCTCAGACAAGTAAAACCATTTCATAACCTTTAAATGTACTCCATGTTTTCCCCCCTTTCTTTTAGTTTAAAGAGGTATGAGTATATTCTGAAAATAAAATGCATTATTGTACGGTCTTTACCTTATAAAATAAAGTGCCTTAAGGCGACTGTTTTTGTGATTGAAAAATTTTGTGAAACTGAATTGAAATTTCAAGTTCAAAAACACAGAATGAACAACAGTCATCTTGCATTAAATTGAATTTATAATATGCAGAGGGTAGAAAAAAGACAAAAAATTTTCATTTCTTTGTAATTCAAACAGTTTGTCTGGATTTACAACTTTATGTTCCAGAGTGGAATCTTTGGTGTGCTGTTTCTGTACACGTAACGCCCATGAACTAAACATGCTTAACAGGACTGAAGAGCTTTTAAGTCGACAGCGCCCTCTGTTGTTAAAGCACGTTCTATGACTACCTCAAAAAGCAACCAGAAGGCATGCGGTTGCATGGATGTAAAAAAGTCTATGGGATGAAGTATATCCTCTAAATGTCCTGACAGATGCTGCAGACTTTAAGTCTACAGACAAAATTAGATGATGTTGCAAAAGTAAGAAGAATGAAGCATAATGAAGCAAAATATAGAGAAAAAGGCCGGCTTGCTATATTAGTTAAATCTGCACACACATGGTGCACAGGCAGAAACTTATCCTTTTGTCTACTGTAAAAGCTCCATGAGTGTATGAGAGGACAGAATAATTTTCTTACTTGCTTTAGCATAAAATGAAATGAACTACTTTATAAGTGTTTTTAATAGATGGAGTCAGGAAAGGGTCAAACCAGTGCAACATTACTACAAAAACAAATTTCTGTCCTTGTATGACTCAGTCACTCTCCTAAGATGAGGGAATTTAGTAGTATTTAGTTTTGCTGCCTGTTGTGGTTTGTTTATGTTCATAACTTACTGTTTCTGCAGTTCATCAATACGGTTCCTCAGAGACACAACCTGAAAGACACGCATTCATCATTAGATAGTTAGAAAACGTGTATGTTTGAACACTGAAGTGTTACTTGTTGTTGTTGTTGTTGTTGTTGTTGTTGTTGTTGTTGTGTTAACACAAGTGACACCAGACAGGAAATGATGAGAATGATCTAAAAACAGGTATTAATCCGATTTAAAAATATTTGACCCCACCTTCAGATGAAAAAGACAAACCAGGACATTTGGCAACCAGTACATATATTTCTTTACCAACCTCATATCTCTGCCTCTTAAGCTTCTCACAGTGGTCGTATTTTATTGCCTCGAGGTTGTGCATCCATTCCCACAGCTCTTTCGCCTTTTCCCTAGCAAACACAAACCATGGATTCAGTCTTATGGCTAAAGCGATAAAAAACGTTTTTTCCTTTACCAAACAGAGGAAGAATTTTTCACTTAGCTTCTTTGTCAAAACTAAAGAAGTGGCATGTGAAAATTTACCATGAGCTGCTCTAGTTTTGACATAATGGTAAAAAAAAAAACTACTCTGAATTAAAAAAAAAAATTGAATCCATCCTCTTTGGTTTGTTTTTTTTCAAGCATTTTAACCATTCAAACAGAATAAGTTTGAGAGGATGCAGTATTTTATATAATACTTCATCGATGACCTAAAAAGACACATCTGGAAAAGGGGAAGTGGGATGGAGGTGGGTTGCAAAGTTGCTTGCAGTGCTGAACAACTGTGGGCAAGCTAAAGAAGCCTAAATAGCAAGCCCTGTATGAGATTTGGATGTCCAGAAGGCTAACAGCTGCTGTGGGTGGGCACTGTGATCAGGTAATCTGATGGAGTTTTGGCTGAGCTTGACTTTGTGTGTGTCACAGCAAGGCAGTGATTATTTTTAGAACCATGTTCATTGACCATTAACAGATGTTTTGGGTTGACTTTTTAAAGTTTCTGGGAGAATTCTATGATAAATTATCTGCCAAGTTATTGCTTTTAACAGTGCCTGATTGCATTGTATGTATGATTGTAAAGATAAGATACTGTATTTTATGAAACTTCTCTGAAAGTCAAGAAAACATGAGAATTGTGAGAAATTTGTCTTAATATTTGACTATAAATCTTTACTCAAAATGTGCACTTGTTATATCGCATACATAAAGAGCTCAGTTAGCTCAGTTAATCATTCATCTTCTTCATGATCTTGAGTCAGCTGCTGTTCCAATCTATCTGTTGCTCATACATTTTAAAAGAACAGTGAAAACCAAACCAAATCTCATCTGTGGGTTTCCTTCATTTGTTCCCCTGTGAGTTACCTCAGCTTGTCATCGCTGAGAGTATCGATGTTCAGGGGTTTGCATCTCTCTGCAAGAACCTTCTTCTTCTTTTCTCTTTCAGTCTGCTTCTTGCCTCTCCTCTGTTCAATCTAGAGAAACGTCACACACAGTTAAAACTGTATGTCTGCACAAGCATTTAGCTGCCTGCTTTGTGTGAAGCTGAAGCAAAAATCTGAAACTTAATAAGTGAAACACACGGTACCCTCTGCAGGTGGCTGCTTAAGCCTGATCCCATGTTTGTCAGTGCTATCTTCTTCTTGGCATCATCATCAGCCTTTCTCTGAGCGTCGGCCTCCTCCTTTCTCATCCGCTCAGCCTGCAGAATGAATTTTAAAACGTGATTATTCCAGAGCAAAAGGAAAAACATCAGATTTTCTGTTTATACGGAATTTGTCCAAAGGATTTTTGAAATTCCTGAATGAAATTACTGCTGCAGTGAAATATGCAGCATATTTGAAAATCTAAATAAGTAGCAATCAGTGTGTCACTGCTTTAAGACTGATTTTTCTAATCCATCCAACTTTTTTTCATCTGCATCCTTGCCTGCTGCTGAAGATTAACCAAACTATTCGAATCATTAATTACTTGAGAGAGCGACCGAACTGTTAAAAGAGATTTGTATTTTGTCGTGATTTACACCAGATCAAAAACAGACAGTTTATAATGCGTACCTCCCGCCTGGCCTGCCGCTCTTTATCTTGCTCGGCGCGAATCCTCTGCTGCTCAGCTCGCTCAGCACGACGCTTCTCCTGAAAATACAAATAAACATACTTGACGGTCCCGCAATGCTTATTCTGGACGGACAGAGAAAATACCATCACATATTCTGGGTCCTTTCTGTAATAAATAATTGGGATGCAATCTCACAATTCTCTCCTTGAGAGCAATGAGTTCTTCTTCTTCCTTCTTCCTGCACTCAAAGTGAGCATCGATCAGTGACTGCAGCTCTACTAGATCTTTGTTTTGACGTTTCTTTTGGATATCCTGTAAGACAAGAACGGCATGAGGCTGCCTTCAGTAGCAACAGACCCTTATAAGTGCAAATTATATACAAGACAATATCAGGTTACACTGTGTAACCACTAATCGGTTGGTGGCCGATTGCTGGCTGCTCCAGTCTGCATCTGATGCATTCATCAGATAATGAGCACGACGCTACGACGTTAGATAGAAAAAAAAGGGAAACAATGAGTGAATTGGTGTGAATAAGTAAATCAGACATGTTGTATAAAGCGCTTTGACCACTTAAATAGAGTAGAAAAGCGCAATATAAGAACCAGTCCATTTACCCTTTACCACTAGTTCTCAAATTGTGGGGGATGGCCCATTGGTAAGACATAGAGTCACTGCAGGTGGAGCATGGCCCATGGGAAAAAATATGGACTCAAAACTGAATAATTAGAATTTTTGTTTATATTAAAAAAATAAAACTCTACTTGTGCTATTAAGCTGACCTTTACTTTAGAGAAAATAAACCTGGGTCTTTAAAATAGATTCTTTTTTTTGTACAGTGATCAAAAGTGTTGAGGTCTGGTTTTTACTTCTGAAGTGAGACAAGCTCTTATAGGACTTAAGTTCTTTATACGGTCTTAGTAGCTACTAACGTCTTGTGCCTTAGTAGCAATATTTTCTTTATAGAGGAACGACTTAACAGCCAGTTTGTTGTCAGACTGCATGTCATAAACTTTAAGCTGTGGGCTTCTGGAGGGAGAACTACACCTGCAGCTTTATGTTCATTCCTTTTCTGGCTTCATTTTAACAAATACAAACAAGTGAGCTTACATCAAAATCCACTTTCTCGCCATCTGGGATCTTCGGAGCAGTGGGCCTGTAAAATAAAGTATGAGAGGTATAAACAAATCAGGTAATTTATAGTATATAAAATGTACAGATGCTAGCTATGCAAAAGCATCAGGTTCAAACAATAGTGCATACTTACTTAAACTTTGGCTTCTCCTCTGGGTTTTTGGCACAGAGAGAAAAACAAAAACACAACAGGGACAGGAGAGAGATTGAAATATTAGAAACATAAATATATAGAGAGTGTAGTGTGTAAAGTGCTGCTGGTTAATTAGGGAAGAAGATCCAAGTGGACAAGCTGAGTTATTTCTGAGACTGCAGGTTGTTTCACACCTCCAGTAGATCATTGTATAAGAGTGAGTTTTAATTGTCCAATACTTTCCATTAACAGTGACCCGATTACTGTGCATTAGCTTCTTATTTAAGTAGCCTAATGTAAATAAACAGCATGAATTGTGGGAAATTTACACAGTGAGTTCATATTTAGCTGCCAAGTTAAGAGTAAAGGCTAGAAAATTACTCTGTGCATGAAGAGATATTGGATAACAAATAAATTACAATTTTGCCATTTATGCATTATGTAAGATTATGTAAAAAAGAATTAGGATTAGTAGTAAAATATTTTACCCCTTATATTTCTGAGGTTTTTATAGACAAAAAAGTAAGAATTCTGACTTTTGTTTTTCAGAATATAGAATAGTTTTTTCTTTTTCTTAGTGGTTACTATTTTCACATAAAGCCAAGCTACATGTTTCTTAGATAAATTTAGCTAAGCTAAAAACTAAACTAACTGGCTTACTGCTTTATAAGAAAATGGGATGAGTTTGATCAAACGATCACATTTTCTATTAAAATAATTCAAATAATATAAGTAAGAGTAAATAAACTGAGATACCAAATCAGAAAATCAGCCAGTCAGTCAGATTAAGGTTTCTTTGAAACCTTAACCGTACAAACAGTTTAGAAAAATAAATCACAGTTTTGCAGTTATCTACAATACGATCAAATCTGTAGTGTTTATGTGACATCAGCATTTATTTTTAAAAGTATCACAGAGTGTCACATCTTATATTATATTCACAGACCTAAACTAGGAAACAAGAATGTTGATTTGATGTAGCGTTTGTTGGTAAGCCTATCGGTGCACAGGAACGAGGCCACTGTAGTGTGTTACCTTACTTTTCTGTTATTTTTTGTGCATTAGTGTGTAAATCAAACCAATATGATTTAAAAAATGCAAATCAGGATCAGTATGCTGCGTCATAAATCAACACGTAGAAACCTTTTATAGTTAAATTTTCTGAACATACAGTACATCAGTGCACACTTGTCATAGCGAGGGACTTTGTGTTTGTAACTGTTACTGTTAATCTTTTTTTTTGTGGTAAAGACATAACTGGGGTTGGGAAGTGTGTGATTAGGATTTTATTTTCTTGCAGGAACCTACTATAAAAAAATACAATAGAGACGGACAACATGGGGAGGCAAAAAACAGGCAAAGCAACATGGACTCAGCAGGAAATGCAAACTACCATCTTGATCTCCCTCCTCCCCTGGCAGGACACAATCATGCAAAAAAGAGAAGAAGCACAGATGAGCGGTGCGGCCCGTAACCATGACTCAGTATTAATGAATCCTTCAACCCGTTCCTCCAGGTCACATTGGTCACCTGATGCACAGACTAAACCGAATTGATTAATTCTGCCTTTCTCTTCAAGAAAGATCAGAAAAAAAAACAATTATACATGTGTGAAAGTTGTAAAAACAAGTCCCTAGCCAACAGGAAAACAGAGAACAGGTTCAATGAGAAGAACAGAGAAGAATTCAGTTCTACATACCTTCTTCTTCATAGGCCTCTGCATGCAGCAAGCGTCCAAAGCAAGAGCAGAACAGAAACCATTAGTGATTGGACTGGGCAGCCTGTTCCTGTCCTCTTTATGATGCACAGCTTATAAAGCACATTTACAATATTGGGGTGTTTATATTCATACTGTAGGCAGCGGCAGCCACTGCATAAGTCCCATTTCATGGCATGCATTCATTCTGGATTAACGTCGCAAGCAGCTGTTGTTTAAAGTTTTATTTTGATAGGCAGCTGCACTTTTCTGACTACATATTAATGGGAAGGTTCATGTTAACTGATTTTTAAGGACACTAAATAAATAACTTGTTTTTATTTGCAAACCTTTGTAAACCTGAGAATGACTGCAGTCAGTTATCCAGACACTGGAAGTTGTGTATTCAACCTCTGGATTACCAGCAGGTTGATACAACTACTTGAAAATGGTTCACTTGAAAGTTGCCATACTATTTTTACTCAACTGTGCCTGAGCCATGAAACTGAAAAAAAATTATTAAATTGAAGCAGTACAGCAAGAGTTCATTAGTTCAACAATAGCACACCGAAGCAAGGGACTTATGCAGTGACTCTGTAATGAAAGTTTCTAAATGGATTCGAGGGCTTGACAATATTTGTTTTGGACCATAACACCCCAATGTAAATGCTACAGAGCAATTTGCCGGTCTCACTCTTCATATACACACAGAAAAAAAGAAAGCTAAACATGGATTGAAGAAAGGTAAAGAAAGCATATTGCTTTTACATGGCTGAAATTACCCATCATCCTTTATGATCTGGCCTTACAGAGTGACACGAGTTTGCCAAAATGCAAAACACTGGAGATGGTTATAAAAACAAAATGAGACACTAAGTGGACAGAAGGCCATGGATGACGAAAGGGCAACCGATTCATGTAAAAGCAGCGAATGTTCTTGTCCTCTCTTTCAATATTTATATGCACAGCTCATATTCCAAACACACAGCAATATTGCTTGACCAGGACAAAAAAAATGGTTTTACTGTGTCTCTTCTAACACTGATGATGATGCAATGATAACTGGACACTTTAGAGAGCAAAATCTACATGTTTGTTGCAGTGCACTCCTAAAAGCACAATGTACAACAAAAGGCCCTTTAGCATACATCATTAGAACAAGACTAAAGTGGAAAATGTATGGATACTGTAAACGACAATATCCATAAACTCAAAATCTTTCAGTTTGCCAATGCGACTTTTGTTGTTCTGTTTTTGAATGATAACATTTTGAAAAGTACATGACTGTGAACAGTATCTTATAGTGATATGTTATATGATATGGGTAAGCTAATTCTGGTTTTCTAAAGATTTTAAACCTGTTCTGCATTAAAAACATCCATTAATTTGATCTAGGTATCTTCAGACCCACTTATTTTCAAACAGGGCAGTTATGAAGAGAAGGCAACACCAGTGGAAAGGGCTAGATGGAAGCTAAAGTGGAACTAGATTAGTCAGCTGCAAAAATATCGAACCCAACAAGGCATCTGAGTCTTTAATCATCTGATTAAAGGTTAAGTATGGTTTGTTAGTCTTGTCTTGACATAATTGAGATCAATGCTCCAGAGTATGTAAAAAACAAAAAAACTTTAGGATGATTGATGTTTCTGCTTTTTCACCATTAGAGCATTCAGAATTCATACCACAAAATCTAGCTGGTGCGTAATAATGCATAAGTGCAAATAGTCCACTGGACGTGAATCGAGCAGAACAATTAACTCCATTAAAATGTTCTATGAGTTAAACTGTCAGACCATGTCGGTATTGTATCTACCGTCATGCACGCACAAACAAATCTTTGAACCAACAGTGTGCTGTAAACTCTGTTCAAGGTGGGAACAAAAGTTGTTTTTTTGTGTGAAAGAAATGATATATTATGAAGATAACAATATTCCAAAGGTATTGCAGAAATACATTTTTTTGATGTTTTGTTTTTACACTACTCTGCATTTAATAGTTTGTTATTTTGAATCTCTGGCTTTCTTCCAGAGTGTGTCTTTCATCCTGTGTTCCTCCTGTCACCCACATCTGGTCATGGCAGTTGGCCGCCCCTCTCTGAGCCTGGTTGTGTTTGAGGTTTCTTCCTATTAAAGGAGAGTTTTTCTTTCCCCCATTCACCAAGTGTTTGCTTAAAGGGGTTTGATTGGTGGGGTTTACTCTGTATTGTTGAGACTTTACCTTACAATATAAAGCACCTTGAGGCAACTGTTTTTGTTATTTCAGATCATATAAATAAAGTTGAACTGAATATTTCCAAATATAAAATAAAAAATTGAATCATGCTGTTTGTCCTTTCGACTTGTCAGGCAGGATATTGTTTGCAGTGTGTGGATGGTTACAGGACTGACTATCCTATGGTTCAAAGCGCTGGATGTCCTGCAGAAAAAAGGTGAAGGGACTGCCCATGCCACATACCTTCCTCCTCATGAACCACCTGCTGCACCACCTCTGGCTCTGGTTCTGGTTCAGGCTCTACCTCTGCTTCTGCTTCTACCTGGGCCTCCGCCTCAGGGGCTACTTCTACTTCTACTACCTCCTCCTGGGCTACGGGCACACAGCATGCACCAAACCGCCGGGGAGAGGGAGGATGTCGGAAAAGGCCGTTAATGAAGACCATAGACATGACAGAGCCATTAGAAACCAAAAGTGAGAGAGTACTTTAGTTACAGAGAGGATAGTTGAGCGAACAAGGAACAGTGCTGGTGGAGAACAAAGAGAGAGAGAGAAACAGATGATGATGAAAAATAGTCAGTTGACCTTTTACACAGAAGCCATATCAAACTGTTGATGTACAAATCTACCTGAAGAACAAACATTCTGGGTCACAAAGATAATTTTATGTAATCAATGTAAAAACCTATAAGCTATCAGATGATAACTGAGCTCATGTTTAGAACACCATGTTTTGTAATCTAATATTGACAAAATGTAAGATATTTATGAATTTCTTCATTATTTCTATTCTGAAATGTCTGAAATGTTTTTAAAGACACGGTCATGGCATTTTCAAAAACAAGAAAAACTGGTGTTTTATAATAGTTTTACATTATAGTTTTGATATTGTATATTATTATGACATTATCAATGTTAATGCTAACACCCCTTTAGTTTTATTAAGGACCAATTTAAGATACACATGCTAATATACCTGAGCATGATAACCCCTACGAACATGTTTACTGCCTACAAAATATTTCACAAATGTATTGTAGGGAAACTATGATCAATGAAAATAATGTTAGCCTAACTTAATAAAATGTTTATTAAGTTAAGCTAACAGTGCTAAACTAGTTTTTAGCTCTATCTTGCTAGTTAGCCAGTAGCTAAACAGTCCAAAAGCTTTTCAGAGATATCTTGACATCCTATTAAATATCCCTTTGAGCTCCACCCAATTTGCTTGTGATATTTGGATTAATAATTAAGCATCACGGTGTTCATCCAAGTAGTTTGTTACATCAGCTGTTCAAAAAATAGCTGTTGTGTGAATTAGGTCAATGACGGTGGTACTGACATTAACAGATGACCATGTAAACAAGTCACATGTCAAGAAAAATGTAGATAGCCGAATGCTAAAAGACAGTTTTTTCTTCCATGTGAGTAAAAACTTCACTCCGCCAGAGAAGTCACCCTTATCTTGGAAGTATTTGATTGACAGTTAGATGTTAGTTATGCTGCAGCAACAAAATAAAGATAAATAAAAATGAATGAATGAATGAATGAATAAATAAATAATATACAGTATTTTTATACCAAGTACTCCCAGATTCTGAGTTTTTTTTTCTTCTATACTGTACATACATGACAGAAGGTTCAGATGAAGTAGTACTGTCACCCCAAATATTTCTAATATAACTAGAATAAAAAGTGGAAGGTTAATTTTGCAGCTCCTAAATCCCGTTGGGATCCTAATTTCATCTATGCAGATGTTAGTATATAGTAATTTCACAGCTGGTGTCAATGTCAAACACTTCAAATTAAGGGTGAAACAAGGCAGGTCAAAAATTAGTACAGTGGATAAAGGTCGTGATGTCTGGCCGATTCAGTTGTCTTTACCTTCCTCTTCTTCAGTTATGGAAAAGACAATAAGGTGGGACAGCAGAAACAAACAACACTGTGTCATTTCATAATCACATTTAAATTTGAATTTGATCAAGAATCAGTCATATGAGAAATGTTTAATTTGTATTTTAAATGGCAAAATGCAATATAATAAAGGCTTATGACATTATTCCCAATATAGCTTGAGACAAAAGGAAAGCAAGTGTCTCTGTGAAATCTATTTTCACTTTCAAGTTCAAAATTACTATCTATGTGGCAGGTGAAAACTAAAAGTAGCATATTCTATTAATCTTGTAACTCAAATATTGTGCTGTTTTCAATAAAATGTATTTATTCAATGTTTACATTATACCAGTGGATATAACAGAGGAATGTACACAAATCAAGCATCGAGACCCTAAAATGTGATTTCACCTCATCCGAAAGACTTCAAACAAAACAGTGCACTTACACGGGAACCCAGTAGCACACCTGCTAAGTGTGAAGTAGATCAGATGATCACTTAAGTAAAGTAAGTGAAGAACAGACAAACATACCGGCATACGTACAGAGACTCCATGATTTATTAGCTAGATGAGACGAGCCAAACTGTGTGTTGTCACTTACCCTCGATATTGTCCCTGAAATATGAAAAACACATCTTTCAAATATCAAATGAAATCTCTTTTATGATCAAGAGTGAGTTAAAAAAAAAAAAAAAAGAATGAGGCCA
>VUQG01012226.1:21058-36312 GCA_015106755.1 Etia nguti
GTGGGCTGCACACTGAATGCCCACTGACAATCTGTCAGTTTTATGTGATTTAAAGAACAATCAAAAAGACAATACCATGTCCTGCAGAACAAGCCTTTAATAAACCTAATAAACCTTCGAAACACAGTTCATCAAATAGATTCAACAGACAAGATTTAAGGCTTTGCTGCCTGTTTTTGATAGCCATGGTAGTGGTGTTACTCCAGTCGTACAAACAAAAACATACCATTACATAAGGGTGGTTTTCTGTGGGGGCGTGGTGAACCATGGATGGATAAAGAGAATTGGATAGTGTGCCACTGCACTGTCCCTTGCTGCCAGTGTTTCCAACAGCTCACTGGTGCTATAACAGTAAAAAAACCCCCAACAACTATTTAACCCTAAGTCTTTTTTTTTCAACCATCCATTTTCTTCCACTTGTCCAGTTCAGGGTCACAGGGGGGATGGAGTCTATACCAGCTGTCACAGGGCTGTACCTCATCAGTCTAACACACAGAGACAGACAACCATTCATGGCCTATTTAAAATTCACTAAGTAACCGAACATGCATGTCTTTGGACTGTGGGAGGAAGCCAGAGTACTTAGAGAGAATTCACGCAGGCACGGGGAGAGCATTTGCAAACCCCACACAGAAAAGTCTCAGGTGGCTGGTGGATTCAAACCCAGGACCTCCTCACTCTGAGGTGACGGTGCTGTCCCGCCTCACTACTGTGCCTCTCCTAGAAATGTGAGTGATATATTCATCTGGCTTTGTACTCTGCATATTGTAATTATTATTTTCAAGCAGGACTATGTGTGTAAGAACTTTATTTGCCACTCAGGTTACATAAATTATACAAACTGTACTTAATTTTGACTATTTGAATTTTACTTTTTATCAGTCATCTGTACTGTACTTTGCCAGTACTCTTGTTTCACTGAAAAATATGGACATGATTTTTCTTCAGTTGGTATCCCCAAAACTGTTAATGTCCATCTATGTTCTACTCTAGATCCAGTCTGACACAGAGACTCCCAGACCACCTCCTCCGGCTCTTCTGGGGGGATATTCCAAAGCCAGATATGATCATAATGTCAGCATGTCCTGGGTCTTCCCCGACCAGTTGAACATGCTCAAAACATATCACCTCGGAACCATCCTATTAGGATGCCTGATACCATTTAGTTGGTTTCCGGCCTTTTTGTCAATCCCTAATTAGACAGCGCAGTGAAGAGTAAACAGGAAAGCAGTGAGAGAAAGAAAGCAAGCAGGGAAAGATATGTAGCAAAGGGGAACCAGGTCAGAGTCAAACCGTTTAAACTTTGTGGCATATGGTCTCCTGCTCACACTTCGAACTAAACTGGCACCCCCATGATCTTATTCTTTTAGCTAATACCCTTGTTTAGGGATAACGATCAAACAGTAAATTGCCAGCTTCATCTTCAAGCAACAGCTCATGCCCATCTTGGAGTGGGGTATTTACCCTTTTCTGCTAAGCTACAGACTCTGAGGTGCTAATTCTCATTCCAGTCATGTCCCTGTTGGCAGAGGACATTGCTTGAATAGACACCAAAAACAGAGATGAGATCCTGAAACCACCAAATCTGTAAGCCTCTGGCCCTTGGCTGTGCAGGGTCTCACTGTTGTCATTGTTGGTGCCATGTTTAAGTTTATACGATAAATTTAGTAGCTTTAGAACTGTTGCCTTGTCAAATGTTACTTAAATCAGTGATTGTGTAGCATTAATGTATATGGCATTGAAATCAAACAAAATGTGAAATCTAATAAGAAAACCTTTTTAAAAAAAATAGTTTGTATGGGACTGGAGACCTGTCCAGGGTGTACCCCACCTCTCGCCCTACGGCAGCTGGGACAATCCATGCATGGATGGATAGATGGATTCCTCTTACTCTTGTTTTTGTTCTTCTTTTATTTCCCTTCAGGGGTCTGCCTCTACCTATCTATCTTATTCGTATCATCCACTTCACCTTCTACATGTCTTTTTGCATTCATATAAAATTTCAATTTAGTACAAACGGGAACAAACAAGCTAATCATCACTAACTGATCACGAGACTGAGGAACAGGTACATTGTGGAGTAACAAAAAAGCAGTAGTTGGAGTTAGGGGCATTATTTATGCTTGAATGATTCATTGGACATTGTTAAGTGGTTTATGAAACAAAGAAACAAATCAAGGAGTGGACTGAAAACGAATTAAAAAGCAGCTGATGTCCAAAGAAACACTTTGAAAGAAATTCAGAAAGCCTGAAAAACTACTTTACAAAAATATAAATAGGAAAGAAAAAATAAATAAGAAAAAACAAACATGGTTTAAATGGACTCATTGAATTTATCTTACCACTTATCCTGTACACAATGTGCTGCCCGATTAGCTGCTTCTCAAGATATTAATAAATCCTGCTAGGATTCATTAAGGCCTCCAAGGAAGAAAGCCCTAATCCACACTGACAAATATAAATACATGAGTATCAGCAGAGTAATGAAGAGAAGTCTTACCATACCATACCACCTTTATTTATAAAGAACTTTAAAATGAAACCATAGTTCACAAAGTGCTGTACATATATAAACAGAAAATAAAATCAAATATGTTAAAAACAGGGGATTAGAAAAAATAGATATAATAGAAATAAAAAGTGCCAACGGCCTCAGCAAATAAATATGTTTTAAGAAGAGTTTTAAACTCAGAAGGAGAAGAGACCTGCCTAACGTGCAAGGGCAGATCGTTCCACATCTTTGGAGCAGCTACAGCAAAAGCACGGTCACCTCTAAATTTACGCCTGGTTTTTGGCACCTTAAGGAGCTGCTGATTGGCGGACCCAAGGGAGCTGTCAGGTGTATATGGCTGTAGTACCTCAGAGAGGTACAGGTAGCCAGTGGAGCGAAATTAAAATGGGAGTAATGTGCTCAGACTTTTTTGTTCTAGTTAAAAGATGCGCTGCAGCATTTTGCACAAACTGAAGACACCTAATGGATGCTTTACTAACCCCACAATAAAGTGCGTTACATTAATCCAGCTCAGATGTAACAAAGGCGTGGATTACCGTCTCAAAAAGCTTCCTTGATAAAATAGGCTTTATTTTGGCTAACTGCCAACTGACCTGGCTTTCAAGTTTAGGATCTGCATCCATTTTAACTCCCAGATTAGCAATGACCAGTTTAACATACTGTGCCAAGGAACCAAATCCATAGTAGTAGCCTCAGAAGTGCCACCAAAAACCATCACTTCTGTTTTTTGCTCATTAAAATTTCAAAAGTTCAAAGCCATCTAGGCCTTTATTTCATCAAGACATCTGAACAGGGAGTCTGCTGAGAAACCATTTATCTTTTTAAGAGGGAAATAAATCTGGGATTAATTGGCATAACAATGGAAAGAAATCCCACGTTTCCTGAAAATAGAGCCAAGGGGTAGCAGGTATAGGGAGAAAACAAGGGGACCTAAAACTGAACCCTGTGGGACGCCACACTGAAGAGAAGCAGCAGAGGATACAAACTCACAAAATTTCACAGAGAAAGTTTCCTCTGTCAAATAAAATCTGAACCACTACAGTGCAGTACTGGGAGGGAGAGCATCATATAGGGAACAGTTTTCTGATACTCCAGTAATATTGTAATATTTAATATGACACCTGAAGTTTATCCTTCTTTCACGTCCAGCTCTCCTACAGTTTGTTCTGGCAGCATGGGTGGTTTCATTCAGCCAGGGTTCAGATTTGGCTTTTACTTGCCTAAATGGGGCCACAGAATCCAAAACGGTTTGGCAGATTGAATAAAACCATGAGCTAAGCTCTTCTGAATCATTATAGTCAAGCTGTATTAGTGAATAAATACACATGACTGAATTTAACTGGTCAGCTGAAAGTCAAGCAGAAGTAGCAATGAACATGCTATTGATTATTAAACATGGCTAAATGATGACAAATGCTGATAATTCAGCAGACTTCAGTGCTTGGCTTGAGCAAATACCATTGCAGGAGTAATAAGTGCTAAGCATATACGCCCAAAAATCTTGAAGATTTCCTTGTGGCATCACATGTTACTAAGTTACAGTTAGTGAGACCAAACTCAGAGCTAAAAGGGGAGTGAATATTGGACTTGCAGATGGCTACAGATGAATCTTATTATTGCTAAGTATTTGCTAACATGTTGCAACCTCTAACAACCTTGCACCCTGATGACTGAGTGGTGGTTGCCAGCCTAATTTGGCTATACACCAAAATAAATACTATATATTAAGGCAAATACCTCAACCATTCCTGTTATTGTTACTGCTAATTAATTCAATATGCTTATCAAAGATTCTTTTTGAATAAATTCAAACAATATGCGTATAGCTCAGTAGATTGTGATAATATACAGTTTTCTAAAGGCCCATATGCTGCCCACTCAAAGTTCTGTGGAGGCCTAAATTTACCTAAGATTTCTACTTGGTCCCACGTACACAAACTTTAAATCTAACATTCATCTAACATGAACATTAATCTCTTTTTATCTGCTTCTTGTAATATTTGCAATGCAGTGAATGGGCGATTATCCCCACTCCGTCTTTTAAAACACTATTGCATGGCTGTGATGTAAACAACAATAAAATATGGGCTACAAACCAGTGACCACAGTCCAGCTGATGTCCACCCCGATTACTGAGTTGCTGTAAATAAAAGTTGCCACCTTTCTTCAGGTAGAGGTGCCCGTTAACTGCCTGTAGGGGCGGCACCTCCGCCATCTCAGGTGGCATGGAAACCCCCCCATCGGCCTTTGCAACACACACTGAAGGAAACAGTTTTATTTTTGGAGCAGCCACGGCCACTGTGGCTTGCTCCCCAAGGCTCAACTTCACTTCAGGACGGGACGGCCCTGTGGCACCCTGAGCCGGGATTAACAAGCAGAGAGCAGTTGGTCCTGACAGCCACTCACTGAAGGTAAACCAGTCAAACTCAGTGTCTGTTTGATTGACAAGCTGGTGGTTCTTCAACATATTCCTGGCCTGTCAGCCAGGTGCTAACCTGCAAAGGGCACATAGGATTTGATAGCAACAAGTGCACGATGTGAAATCTTAAACGCATGATGCATATCAGACATAATATCCGTGAGAAGGAGAGCTTGCAATGCAAAGTTTAAAATGAACTTTTCTGCACAGTTTTGTGCTATGACAGCAAAAATGTAAGCATGAACCAGTTTTCAAGCAAAACTGTGCAACAACACATTTATTCTTGTCTAAATGAATTCTTCAATCTCCTTTCTTACACAAAAATGTTGTTTGCTCTGCAGTTTAACCAAGAAAACACAAACAGCACCTATCTACCTAACACTTAACACTTCAGGTAAGTGGTTCGAATTCGCGCAGCACTCTGATAATTATCGTCATGCTCGGCCTCCATTTTGCCTAATTGAGCTCTTTAAAGATTGAGGTCATGACACAGTTTTAATGCAAGCAGCTAATCTTACACTTTCCTCTTTTGAGTTGCTGCACTGGAGACCTCCCACGTCCAACCCCAGAGCCTTAAAAGGGGGTCTTCTCGAGTGTCAGCTGGCCTTCTTGTCACAGTGACAGCAGGAGTCACTTTGACAACAGGGGTTCATGATAAACATTTGCACAAAACCATCCAAATATCCCAGGGTGTTAAAATTTGAAGGTGGGGGAGAAGATTTTACAGAAGATTTGCTGCAATTTATGTATTTAAAAGAAATCAAGCTCATGTAAGGGCTAAACCACTGCTGCTTCCTTCGGACCAAACTGGTGCAAGCACGACAATAAAAATTTAGGAGAAATCATCACTTCGAAACATGAGGCTAAGCTCACATTGGGAGTAGCTCTGAGAGGATTTGGCCCTGGGATTAATTTCCAGCAGACTGAGACTGTGAGTGCAGGACAGCAGGCAGCAGGTGCTCGGTGTCAGGATGTTTGCTCTTATTTCCCTAGGACTAAAATTAGACTGCAGACATTTTCTGCAGCCACCCAAAGATACTCCTGAGTTCAGGCAGAAAGGGAACGATTCAGCTCATACTCAGCAGCACAGACTGCTTGAGTCCACAACAAAGTAACATTATATCCAACTGAAACTTAGCTGGTTTCAAGCCGGAGTTCAACTTTGTAGAGTCATTTTCTTTCATTTACTTCTAAAAAACTTTTGTTTCTTTTATAGGTATTGTCTGATTATCATGTTTTTAGTCTTTGACCTCTAATTTTGCTTGGGGATGGTGTGGCTTAGACAGTAGATAATCCATCAAATGCTGTATTTGTAGATCGATCCTCAGTTGTTCTATATGATCCAAAGTTTTCTCGGGCTATGCTGAACCTAAAATTACCCCTGATGGCTCCTGTTTCCATTGTTGTGTGAATGACTGTGTGAATGAGTAACACATTGTAAAACATTCTGTACAACCACAAATGCTAAAAAGGTGTTATGTAGGTGAGGAGACTTTACCATTTGTGCCATCAGTGGTTGATCATTTTCAGCCGACTTTACTCCCTCTCACTTTTTAAAACTTTGGTCATGGACTTAAAGCTATGTCATGTCAGCTCCTTGACATGAACCTGGTCACCCTCCTGTATGTATCAGTGAGCTTCCTTCGGTTTACTTTTATTTGGTGCAGAGGCCAGTTTTAAATCCTGCAGTCTTCTTGAGAGACTATTTTCATTAGCAGTTTGTCATCCTTTCAAAGCAGCCTTGCCATAAGGAAGAACTTTACATGCCTTTCTATTTCAAATAGTGACGCTTCTTGTAACTGTGCAGCATCTTCAGGACCCAATTAAGAGTTATGAAACCTGCTAATGAGCCTGTTGTCATATGAGCTCATAGTTTCCTAAACCTAGCTGAAAACTTGGCCTGGAGCTCATTCGCACGGGTTAAATCAGTACAGTTGGCATGCAGATGAATTCTGGGAACATAGCAAAAGATTTTAAGTGCACCTAAGCACCAAATCAATGAATGCAAAAGAATACCATTTGAAACAGATAAAGTACCTTATCAATCATCAGCACTCAGTTTAATTGAATTTATTTACCTGTAGTCAAAGATGTATTAGGTTCCATCAGATATCATTCACAGAAAAATGTAGTATAAACAGAGATAAGACCTACTTTTTGCTTCACTACATTTTGCAGTATTACAACAAAGTGCCACAGGAAACAGAAAATTTAAGCACTTTCCCCAACCTAAAGACAGAAATACAGAGAATCGTCAAGTGACAGTGGCATTGTACTTTCATAATCCAACATGCGTTTTACAAATCTTCATAGAAGTGGCCAGCTGTGAAGGAAAAAACAAACAAACAAACAAACATATTATTAGCATTTACACTTGTAGAATGATTTACCTTTATCAAACACCTATTATCTCTAATTAATGAAGATAAATTCTGTGATTTTTTAGGTTGCTCATAATATTTCTGGCACTTCATGTGTACATTTTGTGTCAACTTTGTTGTGGAATAAAAACAACATTTGCAGCTGTGCAGCGACTGAGATCATCATGCCATGCAACATCTCATAAAAACAAAAAAAGCTGCTCTGAAGACCTAATAGTCTATTTCTTAAGCCTTAAAAGGGAATTCCAAAACTGTTTCATCATCAGTGTGTTTAGCAACGGTGATGTCTAACATCATCACGAAAGTATTTGTTTGATCTTTTTATAGAGTTAATTTCTTTTTTGAGGAAATGTTAGCTTTGTCTAATTACAAATATTGACTAAGCAAACTAGTCTTTATCAGAACTCTTCTTTTGCGTTATTTAGACTAATCCATCTTCTCTGACTGGCGCGTGTCACCTGTTTTGCAGAGTGAAATGCTGATGGAAGTCAGCTACAGCAACGGGCTGGAGCCTGACCTTTCCCAGCCGTATCCTCCGCCCTTATTGCCAAAGCCGGGAAAAGACAACGCAAGACTTCAGAAACTCAAGAAGAAGAGGGCCAAGAAAAAAGGCAGCCTCACGCAGACACCCATCCCCTTTCGGTCCTGTTTGTCGCCTGTCAACGAAGCAAGCACAGACCTCGAACACAGCGACCAGTCTAGCCCACCAAAGACACCAGATTCAGTCTACATTGCTGACTCATCTGTGTCTGGTTTTCCCTTTGGTTCCCTTTACAGTCACTCTCCATCTGCATTCCCTCATTCTCAGAGTATCCCGTATGGCCAAACTGGTGGCTTCCCTCCTCAGCCTCTTGCAGCTCAGATCAGGACAGCAGACGAGCAGGTGGCTCCGCTGTATGAGTGCTCCTCTTTCTTATTTGATGATGCTACTCCTCTTACAATGCCACCTTTGAGTTCACCAGCCCTCTTGCCACCCGATAAGCTTAAAACGTCACCTCTTTCTTCTACTGTCAATGTAAACATGACACAAAATTCCCATGGGTCAGTCACAACAGTCCCTCCAGTCACTATGTCGCAGTCCAGCCCTAAAATATCAACTCACAGCTTGACCCTCTCCCCAGCTGCCTCCCACTATGGCCCAGACCTGGCACCTACTCAAGCTGCAGAACAACCTTCTGTTCCAGTGCTGAGATCAATTTACAACAGTCACACACAACCTTTTATTTCGAGCCAGTGGGAGAACGATACCAGTTCAAAGGACAACCCTCAGAGCCAGATATCGTCTTGGACCGCCAGACCTACCAGTAATGGCCACTTTGTTCCAAGCCACATGTCTCCTGAAGTAACCGCCTCAAAAATATCACTTGTTGAAGCAGTGAAGGAGCCAAAGCCTGAAGTCACACAAACTAGGGTTTATACATCAAAGGCAACATTTTATGAAATTTCTAAACCTTCCTCCATCCAAGACCTCACAGCAATAAATTCAGTTTACCATGGTGCACAATCATCTGCCACATTCAAGGAGAAAACAGCTGTGTCAGTGGTGAAAACAGAGCAGAACACATCTTTATCTAGGACACAGCACGGAAGACCTAAGACTCCCTCTTGTATGCCAAATCGAGTATCCACACCCATTTTTGAAATATCAAAACCTAATCCGCTTTTATTTGCTGCAAGTCCTGCTTTCAGCTCTTCCCAAGATATGCAAGTACCTGCTCTCCCCAAGGAGGCTCCAAGACACAAATCAGTGATTCACACTAATGCTATAAGTAAACCCCCAGCTGCCATAGAAGAACGGAGGCAGACTCATAATGATAACATGTCTGCTGTCAAGCAAGCCAGCAATTACAAAGAGGTAGACATTCATACCCAGAGGAGTTCTATAAATTTAAGTGTTGCCAGTTCAGAGCTATGCCACAGAGAGAACATGACTGTACCTAACATCCCCGTGGTCAAACCAACACCAACAGAACTTGTCACTCCAAAACAAAATGCAGAACACTTTTCTGGAAATGAAGCTTTGTCTTTGCCAAAGATTCCATCATTTCTTTATGTACCAAAGACTCCTAACCCTACACCAGTGACGTCAGTCCAAATACCACCATGTTCCAGCCCAGTGTGCACCACCTATCGCCCTCCTGTCATTGAGGCGCGCAAGTCTTTGACATCACTGCTGGAGAGTCAAATGTCATTAGCAAATTCAAAGCCCAAATCACGATCTACATATTATGGGCTGACTCCAGCTGAATATGCTGCCTATGGTGGAATTAGGACTATCACATCACATCACAGCCCTGTATCCCCCAGGAATGAAAGCTCTGCCGATAAACCACACTCAGATGTATGCATAGATGGCTCAGATATCTCAAAGCCAGAAAAACAGCTCAATGGACATGAGGTTCTGCCCTCTTCAGTTCACAGTTTACAACCTGTGTCATCATCAAACAATTCTGAACATCCAGCTGAACAGGTTGTATCATGTAGGAAAGATGTCTTTGAGGAAAATTGGTCTGAAGCTCACAGAATTGGAATGCAATCACTTAAAACATCTAACGTGGACACAATAAAACCTGAGATTCCCCTTGGCTTGGCACAGAAAACAATACAACAATCCCCAAGTGATGTATCCACACCAAAAGCCTCATACTCTGAGGCTCCAATACCAATACCTAAAGCAGGTGAGGTACTCACACAAAGTGTGGCACAGTTTTCTGTAGAGGCAGCACTAAAATGCCTCACTGATAACAATGGTTTGTCAAGTTCTTCCTCAGCCTTAACTAAAGTAGATCTAAATGCAGAAACACACCCTGAAGCAAAAGTGATACATTTTACAGAAAATGGTTACAAGCCCAATAAAACACCTCCAGTTTCACAGACTAATAAAAGAGACCAGTCAGGAAAAACAGAGCTAGCACCCGTCCAAACCTATGAAACTGCTGGTGGAGTCAGTTTGCCACCAGTCCATGATTTCAATGTCCAAATCAATGCCAAGCCTGTGAAAAACCTGGCTGACTGTGAATACCAATTAGTTCAAAAGCAAACTAAAGTGCCCACTAAGACAAACATGGGGAACATTTTGCCTTTAATGGCCGAATGTGTCCCTGATATACCAATCACTGAGCCCAACTTTTTAAATATGTACCCTAAGAAGACAGCTATCACAGCCCCACGATCTGCGGTACCCCATGGGCCTGTGACAGCATCTGTATGTTCTGCTGAGTGTAGTATCTACACACAACCTTTAGCTGAGCAAAGTCCCAAATTCATACAACCACCCAAAGCAGAAACAGAGCTTTATACACATAATCAACCAGTTGAAAATAAGAGCTGTTTGCCCATGTTAAGTGCATCAAATATGTGTGTAAATACAGAACCAAACCCTCCTGCCCTACATGTCGCCACAATTCAGTCACCCAAGATTTCAAACCAAAACCTCCCATTAAACACAGACTCATTCAATGTGCCAACAAAAGAGCCTCAAAAGCTAACAAATATTAGCAAAAATATAAACACACAGACTATAGGATCCAGTAATCAAAGTAATGTTGTTCAAGGGATACGTTTTTACACAAACTCTAGCAGAGTAATTACTCAACAAGCAACTGAAGTCATTCTTAATACTAAAGATGGAGTAATATCAAGCCAAGCAAATACAGAACCCAAACTAACAAATTATATTAATACGGATGCTAACAGAGACAAAAACTCCACAAAAGTACATCCACAGATCATCACTGAGAGAGTAGGTTTATTAACTGATAATATGGCAATAGAATGTCTTTCCACAACAATTTCCAAAACAGAAAACATTCAAGCAAATTGTGTGTTTGAAACAAAACAAACTGCTCCCAGTCTTTCAAAAGAAACCATAGAAGTTAGCATGCCCTTAAATGAAAACAAACTAGCCAGCAAACCAAATGCAAACTCTTTCACAGATGCAGTTTCACCTAGATTACTAAGAAATCTGGAGGCAATTCAACAGGAAAAGACACAGTCAAACAATTTCCAGAACAGCAATACTCACTTTATTCCTCCTGCTGAAACCGAAGTCCCCAACAGGCTTAACATGGAAACTGCCCCGCCAATAATGGCAGATGCAGCAGTGAGTGGTAAACCAATATTTAATGCTTTACAGGTTGGTAAGCAAACGTTGCCTCCTAGCCCTACGATGAGGCGTATGACACCCAAAAGCCCTCAGATGAAAAATGACAGATCTGAGAGTCTATCTTCAATAAAGCCAGCCATGAATACAAATTATCTTTGTGGCTCTGTTGATGGTAAACCGTTTGGCAAATCATCTGACACACCTGAACATCAAATTGCTACTAGAAACCATGTGAATAAACAAGTCTCTTCCAGCGAGCCAGTTATAAGCAATAAATCTTCAGCAACTCCACCTAGAAAACTGAAAAACTCTGAAATATCTATGGATACAACAACTTTCCTTTGTACTGTTCATACTGCACCATACTGCATATCTGTGGAACAGCAAACTACACAACTGGCAAGATCTAGTCAAATTATTGGAAATAATGCTCAGACGGTGAATTCAGTGGGCTCTCAGACTCCACTAAAACAACTTAGTTCTGTCACTGAAACAAACAAATCAATAGAAACTAACATGTGTGTTGTAAATTCTCCAACAATCTCTTATGGTGCTTCAAATAAACAGCCTGCTACAAATTTTCAATGGTTTAATGAAGCCACCAGTGATTTAAAAGTCCCACATAGCCCCAATACAGCAATTAAACCTTCCCCTCTACCAGAGCGAAGAGTGTGTAATACCCCTAAACAATCATGTACTCCTACCATACCCCTGTCCCCTCAAAGCCCTGAGACTTTAAACCATGTGACAGAAATAAATCCCTCTACTACCATAATGAAAGATCAGATAAACCCTCCAATTACAGCTTTTCAAAATAATACACCTACTAGAACCACTGAGCCAAAATCAGAACTAAAACCCCTTAGAACTAATGATACTTCAGCCACTGAGGTAAAAATACATTCCCCAATACAACACAAAAAAATTTCAGCTCAAGATGTAAAACTCTCCCAACTAAGCACTGACGCTAATGTTCTCAACCATCACAGCTATTCTTTGCTGCTTAGTGGACCTAGAGCAGAAGCAAAACTTCCCATTAAGCAGGTAGACCCAAGACCGTCCTCAGGTGTACAAGTAGAATCCCCAAAGTCTCCCCAGTATGTGGCCCAGGTTAGCTCACCAACCATTAGTGTTCAGTCTACGACAGAGCAACTTGTAGAGAGCATTTCCCCCACAAATCCAGCAACAGATACTGTCATGAAACCACCCATGATTAAAGCCGATGTGATTGATTCTGCCACTCCTGCCTCTCTGCCTCAGGACTCAATCTCAGTCAAAGCTCCATCCCCAAACAGAGGAACGTCACCGCTATCTCAGCAAAAAACTGGACTCAAAGGCAAGGATGTTCTGAAGTCCAAACCAGCTGCACCAACAGGAACCCCGGTAGTCAAACCCTCCACGAAGTCAGTGACATCAACTGCATCTTCAATTGCTGACAAGAAGCCTGTTGCAGCAGAAATATCTCCTTCATCCAGTGAGCAGAAAGCAGCCCAGAAGCCAAAAGGCCTTAAGAGTAAGCTTAGTGGTTGGACACGACTGAAGAAACACATGGTCGTTGAGCCAGAGGAACCCCAGTTTCCAGAGCCAGAGGCTAAACCTCAGGTTAATTCCAGTGGCAGCGATAAGAAAATAGAACAAATTGATAACAAGTCGACAGCAGACCAACATGATCAAGAGGTAGCTACGAACAAAGAAGGTCCTAAAGCACTGAAGATGTGGGATGCACTCCTCTTTCAGATGTTCTCTACCAAAGAGCGAATTATGCACCAGATCAACGCCAACAAGACTGATTCAGACAAGAAAAAGTCTGTTAAAGATAATCAGGCAGAGGTTCCTTCATTTGTCAATCGTCTTCCAATTTTACTGTACAGCCCTCGATTTGACGCCAGGAAGCTGAAAGAAGCAGTGGAGAAGCCACTCACAAAAATAGCGGCAGTGTTTGAAAGGGGGCTGATAAAACGGAAATCTCAGGAGGAAGAACGCAAGGACTTCAACAGAACAGCCAAAGGATTTGGTTCAACAAAAGCTGCAGATATGTAATGATGGAAATGGTAATGATTTGAAAATGATATATCAAATCGCTAATTCGTAACTCAATAGACAGAACACTGAAAGTAATAAAAAAAGAAAATGGCTGACTATTCTTGGAAAGGTGGTGAAGGCTGGAAAATGACAACAATGCTGCTGTTCCGACAAGTGTTTGACCCAAGGCTGGAACTTTGTCATTGCCGTGGTGTAGTTTAAAGTTATAAGGTAAAGAAAGTAATGAAAAAGTAAAGAAATGAAAAAACAAGAAAAAAAAAAGTTATAAAAAAATTATAAAGTCTAAATCTACTTGCTTAAATTTTTCCTTTTTTCTTTGGATCGTGGGCTAGTTTGAATTTTAAATGCTTTTACTGTAGACTGTAGGTTTGATTGTTTTATTTGTAATGCTTGACCTTTTTCTATTTTTCTAAACAATTTAAAGCTTCTAGTATACATCACTGTCAGGCAGTTTTTAATCTGCGTAATAAAAAGGTCTTTGACATTCCTGCAACAACAGGGCAGATGGATTTTGAAAGAAGGCACACTTCCTGAGACAAATGAAGATTCAACGTGTGGTCAGAATAAATGTAGGTTTCTGTAAGTCAGATATTGATGAGGGAAAAAATGTTGGTTTTCAAGCAAGGCAGGAAACAACAATCAGTGTATAGGTTGGCATACTGCAGAGGTGGGCATTAAGGGAAAAATATTATGCTAACTACAAGAGCAATGTTTATAGTTTTAGCCATGCTAGCAACTTTAGGAAGTGGATAGACCATTCTTCTCATGGTACAATGGTCTGTTGGCTGCTCTTGACATAATATCTTCAGCTTCTATATAAACAAGCAATAGATTTTGTACTGATATTAATGCCCCTGTTAGAACAAAACCAAACTATGTTTGTTATTATCTGCCACAAATAGTCACGGTCAAGCCTGGGCCTTCATTAGGTCCAAACTTTAGTTTTTCCAGTTCCCAGAAACCAAAGTACCATACATAATGGCTTAATAATTAACAATAGCATGCTAGCATGCTAAAACATCAGACTAAAATGATTAAGGTAGCGAAGATAATCTCCCATGAACAAGCTTGGTGACAGTGAGAAGGAAAAACTGCATTTTAACAGGAAGAAACCTCCAGCAGAAGGAAGGAGAATCAGGGAGGGAGGGAGGGATCCTCAGGGAGGATCAACCAACCGCTGCTACTAATGTTAAGTGTTATGCCTGGTAAACTTGTGCTAGCATTGTCACAATGTTATCAAAGCTCAAACACTGTTGTGCCTCAGTGCAGACTGACAGAGCTGCTAGCATGGCTCAAAACTTGTTTTTTTTTAAATAGCTTAATCATATATTGCTCAGGCTGGAGGCATCCCAGAATCAAATCCCTTTTCCATCACTCTTAATTCATAATGTTAAAGATTAGCTCCTCTGTCAGCAAAGTCTATGAAGATCATTTTTATAACCTCAATTTATTCAATTCAATTCAAGCCATTTTTTTTTGTATAGCGCAAAATCACAACAACAACTGCCTCAAGGTGCTTTCTGTTGTAAGGTAAAAAATCTACAATACTACAACAATACAAATTTATACCCAAGAAAGCAGATATTTTCCTGTATGAGCATGTTGGAGAATGGTAGTTTCCACCAAACAATGATGATATGATTAAACTTAAATCTTAAATCTTCATCCAGTGTAATAGTTAAAATAACATGAACTGTTCTATTGGTGAGGGTTAGTTTCCTGCATTGTTACGAATTGTTAAGATTGCAAGAAGTATATATATATATATATATATATATATGTATGTATAAAAAA
>VUQG01012228.1:0-15221 GCA_015106755.1 Etia nguti
TCGAGGACAGCTGCTAGGTACACTGGGGCGCCTGCACCGACGCGTTCTGCATAGTTCCCCTTCCTCAGCAGCCTGTGTACACGACCAACAGGGAACTGAAGCCCAGCCCGGGAGGAGCGGGACTTCGCCTTGGCTCTAGCTTTACCGCTTTTGCCACCACGTCCAGACATGTTTAGATCTTCCGTTCGCTGAAAAGTAACAGGATACCATATAAGCAGCAGAGTCCTGCTTTATATTGACGCCACAGCCTCTTCCTGATTGCTCATTGGCCAGCTTGCGCTTCAGCGGGATGGTCCAATCAGAAACAAAAACGTAGTGCCCTCTGTGACAAACAAGATTTCACGGAAATGTGAAACACAAAGGACTTCGAAAAATACAATAGGTTGTAAGATTATATTAACATTAATTACACACACAAAAAGCGTTTTAGACTGTTTTTCTCCCCATAAATAGTCAAGTCATAAAAATCATATAGATCTATTTCATTTTTTGCATTTATTCATACAATGTAAAAACGATACTAAGACCAAGGTTGTCATTATAAACTAGAGCCAAATTAAAACTGTGTGATACAGCACTGACAAAATTTTGCACAAAATTAGAAATAAATAAAAATGAAAATAAGGGTGATTTTTTTAGGGGTTTTTTTTGCCTGTGTATTTACTTCAGGAAGCTTCAGTCCACATGTACATCTGTATTTTATTTTTTATTTTATTTTTTTTGCTTTTTCTTTGAAAAATATCCACATGAAAACACAAAATGTCTGAGGGTTGATCGATGTAAGATAATTGTAACTGAAGGACATTATGTTCAGAGGGCCTCCTGATTGGTGGTCTCGTCAGTTCTGTTGCCTTCAGCGAATGATGACTTCCAACTCACACCGGGGTATACTGACAACTGAGGGGAGCTGGATGAGCATCTCCAAGGGTGGAGCACCTCTCATACAAGCTCAAGGGTGGAGCATCCACTCTGGGTCATGGACAAGTTGCTTCCCTAAGTGGAGGAGTTTAGGCGTCTTGGCATCTTCGGGTCAAGGGAGAGTTATTCTGTTTCTGTTGTGGTGAAGAGAGAGCTCAGTGTGACTGGCTGCTCTCTGTACCTGGGTCCAGCTTTGTGGACCTGCTATAGAAGCAACACTAAAGTCTACAGCTGCAGCTCAGGTCCACCAGCCCCAGTACAGACACATGCTCTCATCTACAACCACAAGCCGTGACCAGAAGAATGAGATTGTGGGCATGAGTGCCAGAAAGGAGCTTCCTCTGAAGGATGAGTGGGCTCTCCCTCAGTGAGAGGGGAAGGAGTTTGATCCCTTGGTTCCAGATATGTCAGATGTTGTAACTCTGGAGTGCTTAAACACACATTCATGGATAAAGCCTGATCAGTAGTTTTACTACTGTTTACGTTAAATGCCACCGTCTTGGATTGTTAACTCGGCGTATGTTGATCTGCTCTGACTTTGCGAGTGGGACATCCGAGTTAAGGTGGTGTTCAACAAAACATTTCTGACCGGAAACACAGAATTTCTGACTTCCGACTTATTCAGGAACGCAACAGAGTACCACGTTGAAAGGTAGTTCTGGTATCTGACCACATGGATACCTGCTAGGTGAGGTGTTTTGTGCGTGGTTTGCCAGCAGGAGGCCCCAGGAAACACTGGAGAGGTTACAATCCAAAGGCCCAGAAGTTGTACTTCTTTCCTTCTTGAAAGAAGTACAAGTTTGTACTTATTTTTTGAAGTCCACTTGCAGTCCACCCCGTA
Organism: Etia nguti; assembly: GCA_015106755.1. Lineage (NCBI taxonomy): Eukaryota > Metazoa > Chordata > Actinopteri > Cichliformes > Cichlidae > Etia > Etia nguti. Next base: position 1,760 of record VUQG01012228.1, read on the forward strand.
GAATGGCCCCTGTGGCTCAGTCCCAGATAAGTATCAGAAAATGGATGGATGAATATTTTTATTTAATTTGCACAAACTCCTGTAGGAATAACAATAATGTAAAAGTAAACAAATGTTGTTACTTTTTTAATATTAATAAAGTAAACAGAAACTTTGTGTTATTAAAATAAAAATGAAAAGTTAGGGTAGCAAACATTCATAAGTAATCCACTGGAGAGCAGCCACATGTCAATTGTAAAGTTCCCAAAAAGTTGATTCTGTTCATCTGGATGTAGCGTTTTCAGTGGGAGAAACATTTCGTCACTCATCCAAGTGACTTCTTCAGTCTCAGCTGACTGCAGGTTTCCCCAATCTTATAAACAGTACATTTGCATAATGACTGAAACCAGCCCACTGAAGGAACAATGGGCTGGGAGGTCACCTTCATCATAATTATGCAAATTCTCATGAACATTGATCAATGCTGTGTGTTACAATGCTGTGATTGCAGCTATTCCCCAACTCTCCGTGAATGGTACTCATGGCCATTGATCAGTGGTCTTTGATCAGTGGGCCTTGATCAGTGGTTGTTGATCAATGGTCATGAGAATTTGCATAATTATGATGAAGGTGACCTCCCAGCCCATTGTTCCTTCAGTGGGCTGGTTTCAGTCATTATGCAAATGTACTGTTTATAAGATTGGGGAAACCTGCAGTCAGCTGAGACTGAAGAAGTCACTTGGATGAGTGACGAAATGTTTCTCCCACTGAAAACGCTACATCCAGATGAACAGAATCAACTTTTTGGGGATTTACTTACCTGGATGATTGAGAATGCATCAAGACATTGTAAAGTTGATATTTCTGATTCAACAGTTTTTATTTATCAGCACAAACACGAAAACAAAACAAAACAAACAAAAAACAAAGAGAATCACATCAATTTAAAGTCGTTACATATAATTACAATTACACATATGGGGGAAAAAAGGTATTTACCAACTATTCACCCACAGATTAAAAAAAAAAAAGAAAGTACAAGAGTGAACTCCCAGCCTTTGTGCTCACTTCCTAATTATCTGGAGGCACCCTAAAAACAACTGGCCCCTCTCAACAGTTGGGACAGATCATTTGGCAAATAAATAAGCAAAAGAGACCAAACATTGAGGAACAAATTCTCATCTCCTCCTAAGACAGCAGCAACTCTTTCATGAGTAATAACTTTTTTAAAAATTCCTGTACCACAAAGGAACAGTGGGAGGTTTATCCTTAACCCAGTTAAAAAGAATACATATCAGAGCCATCAGCAATAGTTTATCACATAGTTTACACTACAAGTAAGTTAATGTTAATTATTTTAAAGGTAAACCAAGAAGGAAATATCCAGGGTCCCTTTGGATTAGATTATTAAAAATATTACTCAGTTGATGAGTGAGCTGCTCTCAGTCTGGCTGTGATGCACTTCCGCACACGGAGTGGAGCAGAGGAGGAAGAGGAACATAAGATTAATCCAGTTAAAGTGAACATAACAGAGGTTGAATTTTATCTTCTCTTAAATTACTCGGAGGCCCTGGTGTCTGACAGTAGAGTTGAGTGGAGTAGAGTAAAACAGAGTAGTGATGGAGAATTCCCAGCATCCTCCTGATTGGCAGAGACATGTCGGCCATCTTGGATTGTAGCGGGGAAGAAGGATTGATGCGGTGAGCTCCTTTTTTATGCTTTAATATCTTTTTTCGGCAGTTTCGGGTCTGAGGCTCCTTTAAATGAACCCGGGTTCGTGTGCTCGCTGCAAAGACCCGGCTGGTGAAGGGCGCAGTGGGTACAGCACGGCTCTGAACGGCGCGGTCCGGTTTCGGTGCTTTTTGTTGTTGTTTTGGGGAACTAACAGCGGAGGCGCAGCAGGCCCAAACACGGACAAAAGCACACCTTCCCGCAGTTCTCCTCTCAGCCCCGCTTTCTGTCGGTATAGCAGCGTCTATCCCGATGTTACCGAGCCGTTAAACCGTAATTTAACGACCTACAGGTTTCCAATTTGCTGCTTTTCTACGTTCACATAAGTGCAACAGCTAGCTTAGCTTCTATGCTAACATCCCCATGTATTCCTATGACAGAAGCTGCTAGCCTGTGTGCGTTGCTCAGCTGGATAGCAGTAGCGTTTGACACATTTTTAACGCTAAAGAGATAACGCCAGCTGATAGCTGCTGTTTCCTGGAGACCTGCAGTCAGAGAGCAGCACACGGCGGGACGAGCCGGCTCATTTAGTGCTGTCAGGAAACTCTAATGTTGGAATTAACGCTAATCAGACACACTAGCAGCGCTAGCGTTAGCACTCGAGGCTAACATTAGCCGTTTTTGCGACACTGCTGCGCCTTCAGCGCCGCTTAGAAACTAGACAGACGGACAGACAGACGGCTGGGCTTCGGCTGCGGGGATAAAAGAAAAGTTTTTGAGGTTTTTAACTCGTTATGAACCCTCAGAGCCGAGCAGGATCTCAGCTAGCCGTTGTTAGCCGGGACTGCACCTGCTTTAGGAGGCGTCGCGTATCCCTGTTTGCATCGCTTTGTGTTTCAGAGGAAGGTTTGACACATTATGCAGGTTAGCTGGCGCTTTCTGTTATGAGATGTGATGTAATTTGATATTCCTTTTGGCTGATGTCCATTTTGTCCTCACAACACATCAGTCTGGTTGTTGATCAGTGATTTAGTGGTGGAGGCTTTTACTGTAAAAAAACGTCCAGCAGACTTCTTTCACTCTGAAAGTTTAAAGAAAGAAGCGTTCAGAGGCTTGAACACGTGTAGTCGGTTGATTTTCTGTAGTTGTTAAACGGTGGAAGCTCTCCTCTGTCTGTCTTTGTAATTAAAACGTATTCTGGGGATTATGAGGAGCTGTGGTGGGATACACACCTTTGACAGTGTTTTAGTTTTGAGGTTTTTTGGTTTGGATGCTTTGAACTTAGGTTCATTTGTTAAAATGGGTCCAGCTTTGCAGGTTTGTTTGTAGTGACAGTTATTAAATCAGATCAGAGTCTACAGCTGCAACTGCATCACTCAAGACTCAGCAACTCAACTTTTATTAGTGGTTTAGTCAGTTTCTTCTTTCCCTGCTCTCACTGTGAATAAAATCAGGAACCATCAACGCTTAAACTTGTACCTGGAATTTATTTCCAGTACCCAGTAGTCCTTTTCTGCAGTGCTTTAGCTGCCCTGAAAGTTTCTGATAAAATAAGATCATACCTCTGACATTTTGTTTATTTAAAACATTTTACATGCCACAGACAGTAAAACCTTTGTGTTTTGACCAGGTGTTTCCCCAGATTCGGCGTGTTGTTGTCACATTTCCCTCTGTGTAACCTGATCTCGCTGTGCATGAAATTGAGAGGGGTGTGTCCGGATGAAACTACACTGCACTAGCACCTGTAATGTCACTTTAAGCACATGCTGCTTAACCAGAATTTAGCACCTAGCCTAACAGTGAGTTCAGGTCCTCACGCAGAGTGAAACAGGAGAAGGAAATGGTATTAATCCAGTTTCTAATAACAGGTAATCCTGCCATAAATGCAGTAAAAGCCTCCAAAGCATCAGTGTCCTCTGAGCTTTTCAGTAAAGCAAATATTTAAAACCTAAAGAGAAATGTTGCTGATGTAGCTGCTAAATGGCTCAAAACTGCTGATCAGGGATCAACTAATCTGTGTTTGGATCACACATCGGCCTCAGAAGCCTGGATCGGGTATCTCTCTCAGTTCAGCCTTATTCTGTGTTTACTTTGCTGCGAGGCAGCAGGTGAGCTAACAGCACAGGTATTACACACCTGCTGCACCAACAGACTTTCTAAAAAGGTGTTAAGCACTTAAACTGTTGTCACGGGTGAAAAAGTCCAAAGACACTGCTAACACATGTTTTTAAGTTTGTATTTTTTTGCTCTCACAGTAACACAAGGTGTTGTTGTTCACAGCATTAATATCACCTCTCTGCTCCATGCTGGGTGAGGAGGTCCACCACAGCGAGACTCAGAGGAGAAACAGTGTGAACAGTAAACATCAGCTCACCAACATATTTATATCAGTGAAGCCTCACAGAGAGGAGTGCAAGCTATTGATTTCTCACTGCTGTCAGCACAAGACACAGGGAAGATACTGAAACCTGATCCAGATGTTGGAGTTGGATCAGGCTGAAAAATGTTAAAATGTTTAGTTATTTGTTTGTTTTTGGCAGAAAATGATGAAATGTATCTTTAAAAACAAGCTTAAAACAAAAAAATTAAAATGTAGAGGTTATAAGCGGTGCAGCTCTGCCTGTAAACCTGAGATTAAGCAGAGAAGCAGGCCGTGAAACTAAATATTTTATGAGTTTTGTTTTCATTTTAAAAATTGAATTCCAATTTTTTGTGAGTCATGCAAAAGTCATTCCTGAGTGAGATTCTGAGCACGCTCAGAACCAGGTTTCTGGTTTCAGAGCATGAAATGTTCCATGACAGTGAAGACGGTGACTTCTGTCCAGGTGTGACATGTCTGACTGTTTCCTATCATCTCGTTTCCCAGGTGACACGCGGCATGTTTGGTGCTAACCGGAAGAAGTTTATGGAGGGAGGGATAGAGAGTGACTACCCGGACGACTCCAGTCTCTACTACAGCCAGCAGTCCATGTTCCCTACTCACCGTGCGGACAAAGACGTGAGTCGTGCACATTCAGGAATCGTTACGGTTTATAATTATTGTCTAAACTGCATTTGAGGGTCTGGACATGCTCAGCCAGTCAAGAAACTGTGGAGGCATTTTATGGGTCTTGCACATGTACATAAGGCATAATGGCTCTAAAGTGCCTCATGCATGCATTACATTTCATTCACATGTGTGAAATTCAGTAGCCTCAAGTCAAAAAAAAAAAAGCCCTAAATCCAAGTGGAAGTGCACAGTATTGAATATTGGGGCCATTTTTGTCACTTTTTCCAGGTGTTGTACTTCATGAAGTAGAAGAAGAAGTGTAATTTCAACAGCATGTCTCAGTTTTCCAAATGATAAAGAAATACTATTGCAGTAAATGAAGGAAATCTGTCAGCATGATTCTTATTAGGAAAAAAATTGTAAAATTACAGAAAAAAAACTTCTGGTAGCTCATTGGCTAGACTGTCCAGAAAATGTCAGTTTTAAAATGTCATTTTAAAAAAATCTGAAATTTCTATACTTAGTAGTGAGAAAACAGAAACTTTCCGGTCCTTTGGTTGTTTATTTATTAATTAATTAATTACTTTGGTTTAGTATGAGCGGCTGTGGGGAAGGCCTCTACCTACAGGAAAAGCACGTTAAAGTACATTTAAAAGTGCAAAAATATATCCCTCCTTCACATTTTCCAAAGCCATTGAGTGGGCAAGTTTATGCCAGGCCAATCCTGCTCCCCGGGCCTTATATTTGACACCACTGTCCAAGGGGGTGAGAGCTCTGTGTTAAGCAACTCGAGCAAAAACAAAGAAAAACAAGTCTTTTTGTAAAAACAGCAGACAGCTCTTCTCCCTGTCGTCTCTGCACTCTTCTCTTCATTGTCACTTTGTCCTCACTCCCTTAATGCAGGACAGAGCCCTTCCCAGCTTACCTGAGTGGCTGGCAGTAACAGAACATGCTGCTGCAGCTGCTGTGTGTGTTTCTGTGTTTTGATCTGTGTGATTGTGTGTTTGTCCTCCTTAGATGCTGGCGTCTTCCTCTGCCTCCTCTACGGGTCAGCTGTCACAGCTCGGAGCCAGCCTGTACGGCCCGCAGAGTAAGACCAACAGGCTCTGACCTGTGTCTGATGAATAATGTGGACTCATTACCATGATATTATTTTAGAGGAAACGTGGGAGAGTCCACCTCGTTTTTCACGCTTGTCTGCTTGCTCTCTCTGTAGGTGCATTGGGGTTTCCCATGCGAGGCATGAACAGCAGTACAGCTCCTCCATTGAGTCGCAGTGGGCTGAACCAGTCTGCCGGTCAGCTCTCCAGTACGCCCAACGCCGGCTCGATGCACACGCCCCCCTCGCCCAGCAGGTACCCCACACACTGCGTGTACTCTTTTTAAGAACTGTCCATCAGTGTCTCTGCTTCTTCTTCAAACCACAAACTTCTTCCTGCAGGGGGATACTGCCCATGAGCAGCCGGAGCGTGCTCAACCACAACCAGCAGGTGGGGGGTCCGACGGGGCAGTCAGGCGGGATGGGAGGCGGAGAGCGGGGAGGCGGAGGTGGGAGGAGCGGCAGTATGGGGAGTCCCAGCCGGTCATCGCCCAGCATCATCGGGATGCCCAAACAGCAGCAAGCGCGGCAGCCATTTACCATCAACAGGTAACTCACATCAGTGCGGTCCAGATGTGACCTTTGACCTGTGTTGTTAGGAATGAAGGTTTTCAACAGCACAGCTGGACCGTGTGATGAAGACGAGGGTTCAGGAATGATTATGATTATTCATAATTTGAAACAATAGAGAGGAAGAGCTCATAGCGGCAAAAACTTGCATGAAATTTATGTTAAACCTGTGTGTGTGTGTGTGTGTGTGTGTGTGTGTGTGTGTGTGTCTGTCAGTATGTCAGGGTTTGGGGTGAACAGGAATCCAGGCTTCATGAACAACTCGCTATCCAACAACATCTTCAATGGCACAGGTAACAGAGTGGCATCAGGAATTTTAAAAATCTGTCAGCTGTTACGTGACCTGCTGTCATGTGACCTCTCTGAACTCGTTTCAGACGGCAGTGAGAATGTGACGGGGTTGGACCTGTCGGATTTCCCGGCATTAGCTGACAGGAGTCGGAGGGACGGAGGTTCGAATCCCACCCCACTGCACAACCCCCTGACCGGTCGGGCTCCCTACGGTAACACAGAAGGGACATTTATCTGTTTGTGCCTGTTCATCTAATATAGTCCAATCTAATTCTACACAGTGGTCTAGACTTTAGAAAAGTCAAGCAGCCAATTACATGTAAAGAAAATCAAACCATTTATGGAGCTGTCAGAATATTTGCTTTAACTTCCATTGAAGCACGATGGGGGACATTGATGAGAAATGCTGAACGCTTATTTTAGTGGATTTTCTTCCTTGTTTTACAGTAAACTGAACATTTTCAACCGTTGGTCAAACACAATAAATACTCAATAAAATAAATGTTAAACCTCTAAAAATCTTACATTCGCTGCTGATCAGTGTGTCTGTCTGTTGTGTGTTTGTTAATTAATGTTCTGCAACTGGTCACTTTCTCCAGTTGGCATGGTAACCAAGCCATCCAGTGAGCAGTCGCAGGACTTCTCCATCCACAACGAAGATTTCCCAGCTCTCCCAGGGCCAAACTACCAAACAAAAGACCCCACCAGCACCAACGAAGACAGCAAAACGGTGACATCTCTGTCTTTCTCCATCATCCGCTTTCTGCTTCTTTAACTTCCCAACTCGTCCTCATTTGACCCGTCTGTCTCCTTCCAATCAGAATCTGAACTCATCGGGAAAGCCAGCCTCCAACTCAGATGGTCCAAAATTTCCCGGCGATAAGAGCTCCGCACCAAGCAACAACAACCAGCAGAAGAAAGGGATTCAGGTGCTTCCTGACGGTGAGAAAGTTTGAGCAGATAATCGCTCAGCTGATCTTTGTTTCTGGATGTTAAACCTGAAAATGTTGAAAGTCATCTGTTTGAGAATTTAAAGAGAGAGGAAATGAATGGGACAATAAGGGCTTTATAAATTTATCATAGACTCGAGATAAAATAAGAAAAGCTTAATTTGTCCTTACTGTGGGAAATACTTCTGTTTCAGCAGCTGAAACTATAATGGAACATATAAAATCATATATGTTGTCATCCGATGCAGTGTTATGTCGCTATGAAAGGCTTTAATATGTTTCTGAAGACCCAGCTGTGACGTGTTTAACTGAATTAAAAAAGGCTGGAACTGAAAATCGTTAATGTGAATTTAATCTGTGTATTTAAAAACATCCTAACACTTTCATCCTCATTATTTCTCCTCCTTCCTCTCCACCCCCAGTCTGTCACAGCAGATAGCTTCCCCACCCTCAGCCTCATGCTGCAGGTGGACTTCCTCTTAAAAGGGAGTTCTTCCTTCACACTGTTTTTGTTTGTTTTTTGTTTTGTTTGTTTTGTTCTTCTCATTGAAATAACTCAAAGCCATCAGACGGAGATTTTCTTATCTTTGAGTGAGTTTGGGTAAAAAACCAAGCAGAAGAGATTTTAAGCTAATACGTCATCGTCTGTTGTCTTTGTGTCCCAGGGCGAGTGACCAATATCCCTGTCGGCATGGTAACAGACCAGTTTGGAATGATTGGCCTGCTGACATTCATCCGGGCGGCAGAGACAGACCCTGGCATGGTCCACCTGGCGCTGGGCTCAGACCTCACCACACTTGGCCTCAACCTCAACTCACCTGAGTACGAGTCGCACATGGAGACGCGGTTTATAGTCGGAGACGAGCGGCATCTTTAAAGTTGTATTTGAACGGCCGCAGCAGCAGCTGAACGACCTGTTACTGTTCTCACACTCAGACCATCTCTCTCTCTCTCTGTCAGGAATCTCTATCCTAAGTTTGCGTCTCCGTGGGCGTCGGCTCCGTGTCGACCGCAGGATATAGGTGAGTTTAACACCAACCTGGAAGTAGTGACTGAGACCTTGAAGTCAGCAGGAAAGTGTTCATTTTCTCACAGACCTGTAGAAGAGCCACTTGCTCACCATTAGAAACTATGCTTTGGAACGTCAACATCCTACATTTTTATGACCGTGAAGGAAAAATATGAAGGCTGCTGCTCAGTTTACTCTGACTTCAGAGAGGTGCAGGAACCTCTACAGGCTCAGAAACTCTGAGCATCTGACTCTTTTAGGGACTTCCAAGGGTCCCTGTCAGTGTCAGTGCAGCAGCAAAGCGATGGATCAGCCTGCAGAGTAAATTAAAATCAGACAAGAAAAACTGAGACTTGATATGAAAGCAACATCAGTGTAGCGATGTGGTCCTACGTAAGAAACCAGCTTCAGTCGAAACCTGCTCGCTCCAAACAGCCAGCAGGGCGAGGAGGAGTCCTCTCGATTTCTGGACTCGAGTTCCACAAACATTTTCACGGCTTTCCCTGAAGTCCGACTGTTACCGCTCTTTCATCTGAGCTCAGTCTCTGACAGTGAAGAACCGTTGGGCTCCAGCTACCCTCAGGCAGCGTCGATAAGCTCTTCCATTCTGATTGTTTTTTGGCTTTCATGCTCTGGAGTGAAGCTAATTTTCACCAAAGTTGGAAATTTTAACTCTTGAACACAGATTCATCTTCAGCGTTTTTGCTGTGTGTTAAAGTTTTAGTGGCCACCAGAGGACAATCATCATGGCTGATTTAAACAGTTTTTAACCTGTTTTAATTCTTAATTCTGTTTTATTTTAAAAATTCTTTGCTTTTATTGCGTGTCAGCCAAACCCGCTTATGTGGTAGTTATCCTAAGAGTCCTTCATCAGCAGGAAATTTAAATCTGGAGTATTTCTGCCCCCATGTGGTCAGAATGAGTTAATGCATCTTTAATAATGTATGTTATTTTAAATGTTTTTTTGTGTGTGGTGTTTTTTTTCTGCAAATAAAACATTTCAGTGCCCACCAAAGAAAAATCATCAGGAATGTGATTTTTTTTTTCCAATCATTTTTTATAACGTGAGACTGAATTTACTAAAGTTTAAATTTATTTAATTTTAGTTGCTTAAATAACATCAAAATGCTCTACGCATGTTCATTGCATTAATTACATGCAGACCAGTTGTGCTGTTTTTCTAATGCAGCTTTTCATTTTCTCCTGTTTGTTGATTTTATATGTATGATTTTTTTCTTTTCCTGCAGACTTCCACGTCCCCTCAGAGTATTTAACCAACATCCACATAAGGGACAAGGTACCTCCTTCACAAGACACCCCAAAGGTCCTTTACATGATTGTTATGAGACTGATCTCCTGACAAATGTGTCCATATTAATCTGTCTCTCTCTCTCTCATGTGCAGTTGGCAGCTATCAAGTTGTCTCGGTATGGTGAAGATCTGCTGTTTTATCTCTACTATATGAACGGAGGAGACCTCCTACAACTGCTGGCTGCTGTAGAACTGTAAGAGCAGCTGGTCATTACTGCACCCTAATCACAATAAGTCAGTCACCACGTTTGAAACTAAATAACTTTGATGTTTGGATGAGAAAAACTGCCTGAAACTGAGATAAAAGTAAGATTTCATAGTTTTCTGCTGGGCTGACGTTCAGTGCAATCAGTTATTTTAAAGAAATCCGCTGACCAGCTTCTTTTTGTCATCACAAACAAACTCTCCACTTTTCCATACTGACCTAAAATACATCTTTCCATATTCAGATAAGTCTGCAACAATTTTTTTTTTTTTTAATGATTGAATCTCTTTTTCAGAAGCTTCTCATCTTTTTTTGAATATTTTAATCTTCACTACAAATAAAGATTAAAGCATCCAAAAGAACCCCTGGCTGTCTGAAACTTCTCTCTGTGTTTATGATGGTGTACAAACTGTTTTAAGTGATCGTTTCTGTGTGTGTGTGTGTGTGTGTGTCCGTCCAGGTTTAACAGGGACTGGAGGTATCATAAAGAGGAGCGGGTTTGGATCACTCGAGCTCCGGGGATGGAGCCCACGCTGAAGACCAATGCCTATGAGAGAGGGACCTACTACTTCTTCGACTGCCTCAACTGGAGGAAGGTGGCCAAGGTGAACACACACACACACTTTAAATCAGCAGCAGGATGTGTTGCCTACATTTGATCAGGTCGACAGTTCTCAGATCTTGATTTCATGAAACTGGTCAGAGTGTTTGAAGTGTTTGAACACTTCAGTACTAAAGACTGCATTTGCACAGCTGTGTCTTGCACAGCTCCTTCTGCTGCTATCCCTGTCTCAGCCTCTAAAAGAGCTCCTCAGGTGAAATCAGTTTCTTAAGGAGGAAACGTGAAGAAGAACGTTATGCTAATTTTTTCCCCTCCAAGTGAGGAAGAACATACAGAGATCAGATGAACCCATCATTACTGAAGTATTTTTGAGGCTTCATCCCTGGGAGGAATGTTTGATGTTTGTCCTGGATCTGTAGATCTGCTTGAAATGAGGTTCAGAACTTCAGTTTGATTTTATTGAACAAGTCTACATTTGAGAACAATTATATCCTTGAAAAAAAAAAAAGCTAACTGTTTTAATAGTAAAATGTGATTGGATCAAATTAAAATATGGAGTTGTATCCCATTAAATTCAAAGCTGAAGTTTTATTTTGATAGTAAACACAGAATATGATGAACTCTGTGTAAAATCCATTATAATTTACCGCTTCACTCCTCATTTTCAGGAATTTCATTTGGAATACGACAAACTAGAAGAGCGGCCTCATGTTCCCTCCACCTTCAACTACAATCCTGCCCAGCAGGCCTTCTGATTGGCTCTCCCTCCTACTGCCTGCCTGCCATTGGCCCTCCTGACCCCATTAGGTTTTTCTACCTGCACACACTGAACGGGGAGGACGTCCCGGCTCCTGTCCTCCTCTCTGAACAGACTTCATCCTTTTATTTTTTCAGATTTTTGTTCCTTCTTTACCTCATCATCGTTATTATTATTTTTTAAATTTCCCACTTCTCCATCAGTTTGATTTGGCTGGTCTGTGAAGTGGTCCACAGACTCGATGCACAGACACAAGCACTGCTTGTCCATCTGATCGAGTGACTCATGTTTCTGCTCAGTCTTAAGAATCGACTATTTTTGTCTCCAGAAGCTTTTAAGAGAAACCAGATTTTAACACAGGAAGTGATCACCTTTCAGGATGGATAATTATTTCCCACTGTGTCGCACCTCTCTGAAACCTGGCGATATCTGTCACCCTCTCTCTTTTATCAGGTTTATCCCCCAGCATTACAAACCAGAGCACATCATCAGACAGTCAGGAGAGGACATGCAATGTACATTGTAGCACTATTTCATAATAAAAGAGGAAAAATATCCTTTTTTTTTTTCTTTGGTTCCTTTGTGTTATAAAGCGGGTTTAATTTAAACAGACAGGTGAGAGTGCAGCAGGTGATTTCATACTGCAGGAAGGTCTTTCACAGGTGGACAAGATCCCTTTATCCCTTGAGGAAAAGGCAGGAAATCTCTCTTTTTTTAAATTTTTTATACATATTTCACCATCTGCAGTTATTTTTTCTTCTGAGGTGGCAGCCTGTTTAAACTGAAAAAGAAAAAGACATTAAGTTTTTTAGATAATCTCAGCCAGAGTCTTTTGAAAGACAGAAATCTGAGGTGGCGTTTAAGAAAACAGATTCATCTTTCTGGATGGCGTTAAATCTGAAATCTGGTGACTGCCATTTCAGATTTATCTACTACAAATCTGCACGTTTGGCCTAAGTCTGAAATTGCTTTCAGCTTTTTCAAGATGGAGAAAAAAGAAAATAGTTTTTTGGGGGTTTTTTTTGTTTGAGATTGTCCTCCTTTGTGTCAGATCTTATGTTAGTCCATGCAGAATTCAGCTTTAGCATGGTGAAATAACTCTGACACTTGCCATAGAGGAACACTTTTTAAAAATAATTTTGAGTTTTGCTGCCTCATAATCGGTCTTTGGGGGCTCACACCATGGTAAACATGGCTGTTCGGTACAGCAAAAGGGAGTGATTTTGTCTGGCTTCGTTTGAATAGAAATCAGCCCACTTTTCTCAAGTTCTCGTTGATTAGATAGTCAGAAAACGTCTGCTATGTTTGAGTAAATAAAACCCCAGTTCACATAAGTGGGTATTTTCTCCTGGCTCTGGCTAAAACCTGATCAGGAGGCACCAATCACTACCCAGAACTTACAGCTCCAAAGACGTTGGGATGATTGGTGATGCTAATGTTATCTGTCGCTCTCTGTTAACCTGTCCAGGGTTTAATCTCCCATCTTATCCCAGTGTCAGCTTATCCTGAGGATAAGTGGCCATAATAATTATAAGGATCGATTTATAGTTGGATAGCTGCACCTATTTCTACTCTCCTACTAGCACCTACTGTCTGTTTGACATGTGAGTGTTATTCTTGCTAAAAATGAGTCTAAACTTCAAATTTTGACTTCATGGAGATCAAAAACTCAAACTCTGCTGCCTGTATCTGCTTTTTAAAGATTACAGTTACTTGCTGCACTGAAAGTCCCCCACAGTGAGTCACACAGTTTCCCACAGAGCGGAGGTCTGTACTGAAGGCAGAACATGGGTTTTAGTGACGTAGCTTCAGGTTTAACCCCTGGTGCTCCATAAGCACCTGTAGAAAGCTACACCTGCTGCTTTTCACCTATTTTATGTAATTTTTTGTTAACGCTGCTCTCTGCTTCTCAAACGTCCTATTTCTTCAACATTATTTTCTACTGTTTTTTTTTTTTTTTTTTTTTTTTTTTCCAAAATTTTTTTTTTTTTTTTTTTTTTTTTTTTTTTTCTCCTTTTTTTTTTTTTTTTTTTTCTTTTTTTTTTTAAAAACATATTTTTTTTTTTTCT
>VUQG01012228.1:15241-32281 GCA_015106755.1 Etia nguti
TCTGCTTTTACTTTATTTTTTTTTTTTTTTTTTTTTTTTTTTTAATTTGGTCCCAAGTCTATTTTCTGCCCGGTAACAGTCAAACCAATCGGATCCTCATGACACCACCACCACTATGCTTGTAAGCTACAGCCAGGAGATAATTAGCATAAACACTGGAAGTGGACACTGGGAGCCCGGCTCTCATGGGTCTGTTTAGTTTAATCTGCTACATGTTGTTGTGTTGGGACCAGTTAAAACGATACTCCAAGGAAACTTTGATTTTTTTACACTTTTTAAAGCCTCTTAAACAGACATACCGTCCTAATTGTGAGCTCCAGAGGTGCTTTTCTTGTGGGCCTAAGCTACCTGTTAAAGCCCATTCAATCTTTATGCTAAGCTAATTAGCTCCTAGCTGTAGCTTCAATAAGTTTCAAAAATCTAACTTTGAAAGTTTTTTTTTTATTTAAAAAAAATCATCCCAAAAAGTTTTTATTTTAAGGCTTTGAGTTTTTCATATTTTAACCGCCAGGAGGCACCAATGTCCAGTTATGTATATGTATTTTAAATATGTATACATAAAAGTGAGGCAGTATTTTTAAGGAAAACAAAAAGGGGTAAAAACAGAAAAGAAACCCCTCCCTCTTCAGCTGGCCACCACTTAATGATGCAATACTCCACTTCCTGTCACGGAGACGGTTTCCAGGGGACCACGCCCGACTCCGCCCACCTACTAGCAACAACAATCACTGGGGGAGGGGAGGGGCCAGCTAGTTCACACTGCAGCAGCAAAGCCAAGGACACGCCCACAGACCTGTGTGACCTGTCTGAGGAGTTTTGATTGGAGGATGAGGACTGAGGCACTTGGCCGTTGGCTGTTTTATTAAATATGGCAGCTAGTGTTTTAATAGAAAAAGAATAAAATAAATATTCTGGTAATGAAACTGAAACACGACTCCTGGGTGTTTATTTGTGTTTGTGTCGATCTTCGAGGAGCCAAATGTCCAGTCAGGTCCATAATTATTCTGTAAATTATTTATATATAAAAGTATTTATAGTTTGTGTAAAGATGGCTTTAATTCGTAAACAGTTAACGCAGCATTTTCATAAAACCATCTTTAACCGATTAAAGCTGAAGGTCAGAGCTTTGATTTGTCAGTGTCCAAATACTTCTGATCATGGCTGTAGTTTGTCTAAATGTGGAAATCATTGAAATCCGTCTCACTGGGTCTGACGAACATCGTTGTCTCATCTGCTTGACCCTCGTCTTTATATTAATTTGTCCTGAAAGGTTACTGCTCAGTATTTGGGTTTAAAAGTCAGTGTATTGCAGCTTCATTATCTGCTTAAGATCAACAGTGAGACTACTTTCAGCTCCACATTTGATTTGATTCAACTCCACTATGGAGCCAATAATTAAAATAAACTGTGATTTTATTCAAATTTCAGCCCCACTGGACTCAAATGGATCCAAACAGGGCCGTGATTGTGTTTTTCTATCTTTGCTGTTAAAATATGGCCTACTCTTCTCTGCTTTCTTTAAAGAGCAGTGCCATGGCTGATGTCTCTGCCTCAGAGCAATCTGTGTGTTGGTTCTGGATCTTTGGCTGGAAAGGAGCCTCATCGACAGGTGTGGAATTTTAATTACAACAATTCAAATTTTTGTTTAAAAAAAAAGTTTAACTATCTCACAGGTTGTAAATATCTTATGAAGAACAGGCTCAGTTTGAACCACTTTCTCAGACTCACACTCAGTAAACAGGTTAGGAAACTTTCATCGTCCTCTGCTGAAGAACCTTTGGACTGTGATGTTCTGCTCAGCTTTAACAGGTGCAGGTAAATGTGAAATGGCCTGCTGTGAATGCTCATTCACCTGTCGTAGAGGTGTAACCTGCAAAATTAATAAAAAATTGTCTTGACTGCTGTTTCAGGGTTTGTCCAGCGGAGGGAGCCACATGTCAAAGGAAGATAAACGGTAGGAGGCTGCTCTTCACTGTGTGAGGTTCAGTAAATCAATGAATCTATAAATTATCAATAAATATAACTAAAGTCAGTCATCGAGTACATCCACAGATTTAAAGGGTTCATGTTAAATCATTCAAAGCTTTTTTTCAGCTAATCAGTAAAGTGACTTTTCATTGACTGTGGGAGATTAACAAAAGGAAGTTTAATGGAGACATAAACCTGCAGGAAGAAGATGGGTTTATAACCCAGAGGTAAATACACAGACTGTAAATGAGTAAAGGAAAATGAGGGGCACAGAGTCTGAACAGGAAAAGGCGTGGAGTGGATTTTACTGCAGCGGTAGATTAAAACTGCGGTGTAACAAACCAATGAGGAAAAGAGAAAATTTAAAAGGAGGTGAACACTGAAAACAAATAAACTCAGATATTTAATATAACTCACTGAGTGTTAGGGAGATGATGATGATGATGAATAGATCACAGTCTCTGTGATCAATAGTTTTCGATTGCTTGGAAAACTGGAATCTCAGTCTCAGTCTCTTTAAACATTTAAACTTTTCTTTTAAACATTTCTCTCTGTGCTCTAATACAAAAGTAAACCTTTTCTGCTTCTTCTCCTTGAGTTAAATATGTTTTCATATTTTATGTAACTGCCCTCTAAACACAGTTATGTAACCGAGCAACAAACTAATCTAAAGTGAAACAAAGAGTGTGAGAGCGAGTGGGTGAACGTGAGAAGTTAAAACTTCACTTTATTTGTTAATTAGCTCGTTTCTTTTTTATTAAAGCCAGAAAAAAAAACTCCATCAAACTGTTTCCTTAAAGAGTCACACAACATTAACCGAGAACGACGTCGTGACTCAACGTTTGCTGCCTCAAACAAATACAAACTACACTAACCTGTTTGGAAGCAGTAGAAACATTAAAGAGCGTCACATTCCCGAGGCGAGAGCTGGGATTATTTGTCCTGTTACTGTGAAATAATCTGCTGTGCATGGAAGGAAACTCACTCCATTTTGCTGGTGTCATTAGGTCTGCAAACAACCAGCCATTTATTCTCATTTTTTAATATTCAGTCTTGAGTTTTAGGCCATTCTGGGAATGACAGATGTAGATTATTGACACCTTAAATCTGAAATGTTTGTCCCAAATAGACTTTTAACATCATTTGTCTACAGAAAGTACTCAGACAGATCACAATAAACTTTATTAGACTTTCTGTAGTGCAGAGAGGCAAAATAACACATCCCATTACAGTTCTACCAAAATCAGGTAAAACTTTATTTATACAGCACATTTCATTCCACCACAGAGACTCTGACATAACACGATGCAGATAATATAAAACTTAACAGACATAAGTGAATCAGTGGAGTCATTAAAAACTGAAGTAAAAACACATAAATCCAGCAAAGAAATTCCAGTTCAAGAAGCTGCTTATGAAAACCAGCAAAAGACCAGTAGAAATTATTAAAAATAAAGTTAAAGAGAAACAATTCTATTTAATTCATTGCTGCATACTTTCATAATTCCCACCAATAGAACTAAATCAGAAATAAAGGGGCCCAAAATAGAGCCCTTTAGTCATGAATAAAGAATATAAATATTTGTCTCTTTAATTACAATAAGCTAGAAGTCATAATGCTTTTGTCTGAGGTGTTATTGTGATATACATGAACTTAAAAATGAAAGTGCATGGAAATAAAAAATAAATTTTATTTATTTAATCTTATTCATTTAGGCCTATAGACCGGTTGCTAGGGGAAAATGTGCATTCCCTGACTGGTTGGCGAGTGGTTGCTGGGTGAAATCTGTACCAAAGAACTTACTGTGATTGGTTAGTAGCAGGTTGCTGCAGTCGCCTGTAGTTTGCATGGAAAACGGCGACTTGCCTGCAAATCTCAGCAGAACTGGAGACCACTCACCCCCAATGTAAAAGCTGCACCTTTTGAAACATGCTGGTTGTGACGGTGGGACTTTTACTTTGAAGGCGATCACTGTCTGATTCTGGTTTGTGTGTTTCAGTGGGGTCAGCGTCTTCCATGCAAATTACAGGCAACCTCAGCAAGCTGCTATCAATTTTAGGTGATTTTTGATTGTTTTTAGAACTTTGTGCTTAAAGATTTACATAATTTCTTCATTCCTTTAACAGCAGTACACATAATGATCATAATCAGTCACCTTTGCATTATTGCTGTTTAAATCCACTTTGAACACAGAACATACATTTCACCAACTTCCAGTGGATGAACTCTCGCTGAGGATTCCAGGAGAAGAAACTCGTCAGACTGAAATGAAATGTAATACATGACAGATTTTCAGATGAATATTTCTGATGTGGCGTTTCTAGCAGCAGAAGGCCGTCTGTCGCTCTGCGTGCAGTGATGTGTTAACGCTGCCTGAAACCTGCAGACTGAGGCCGACCTCTCTCCCGGTGCTGTCGGAGGCCTCTGTCGCTCTGTGATGAGGGATGTAACTGTGTTGATGGAGGGATTTTCAGCCAAATGTTGCCTCTGCAGCGGCTGCGCTGCTTCTGTGTTATTTCAGGACAGCCGGAGCAAATACTCTGCAGCCTAATCGCATCATCTGAATGCTGATTTCGGTCACAGGATGGCCCTGTTTTCTTTTCTTTTTTTTTATCCGTTTTTATTTGTTTTATTTCCTGAAAGTCCAAATCCTGTCCACAGAGGATGCCAACTGTTGCTCCCGGCTGCCAAAAGTGTAACGCTGCCTCACTTTCCTTTGCTCATGCATGCAAACTGAGTTTAAACCTCAAACTTGTTGAAGCTGTCTGGAGTTCCTCTCCAGCGGCTGCTTTCTCCTGCTGCTGCTGGATCTGCAGAGGCAAGCGGCCCGGGTTCCTCCTCGCTGATGTCTGTTATTATTTGTAATCTTTTGATCCGCAGAGATGATAATAATCCTGCCACATGCCTCTCTCTGATTACCAGTGCATAATGCTCAGCCTTTATTCTGGAGCCTTCAGCTTGTGGCGTTTATTCAACAGGCCGAAGTAGAGAGAGAAAACCGCACACCCACTGCAGATTGAAGGATATCATTATTTAAAAGGTGATATTTTTACTCTGCAGCTGCAGGAAGCTGCTCTTCTTTCACTGCTTCCAGCAACAAAATCCTTCCAGTGTTTAGTCTTCGCTGACCCACTCCGCTTTTCACTGGCTAAAAATATTTAAAAGACACAACTGATCACTTCTCTTGGCCTCTGCACAGACCGCTAAAAGTCACTACATTTAAACAGCCGGAGATTAGGATTCAAACTTAATATCTGCAGCAGAAATTTAAAGTTTGATCTCTGAAAAGCACTAGTCAGCTGCAGGTTTTTATCAAGCAGCAGGAAACCGTTTTTAAGTATTCTGGGATTATTTTTAGAGAAGGATTAATCCACATTGGGTGCTCTGGTTTTTGTGGCAGTGACTGTATTTGTGATATCAAACATGGATGTCTTTTTTTCTCACTGAACAGTAAATCCAGTGAGGCGCTGCCTAAAAGGAGTGCCCAGCAGGGGGCGACTCCTCACCTAACCTCTGACCTCAGCAAACACTGACTGGTGCTGGTTTTTGGTCCTGTTAGAGTCAAAGAGGCAATGAAGCAGATGAGGGTTTAGAGACTGAATTTGCATTTCTTTGTGTCCCTTTAGCTCTAATTTTAGCCATTTTAAGTCTCTCTGCATTCATTTCATGTCTTTTCAGGATTGTTTTCTGTATATTTTTGGTCATTTTTCATAATTTTACCCAGTCTGCTTGCGGTTGTTCTTTTAATATCGTGGTCATTTGGTTGTTTTATATAGGTTTAAAAACATTTCTTTTCATCTTGGTGAATTTGCAGTCATTTCACATCAGGTCTTGGTTCCTTTGTGCTTTGTTCCTTTGTGTTCCTTTTGTCTTCCTTCCCTTTGTGTCCAGGATTGATTTTGTGTGTTTGATACCTCAGGTGGTAAATTCTGGACCAATGCTGATGGTTAAAAACAATTCAGATGATTGCAGAGGGTAACATTTGTTCGGTTTATTTGATTTTGAGAAACTAAGAAACCTTATCGTAAAAAGTGGCAGACTAGTTTTCAAGTCTTTAAACCATGGATCACACCGGCTTTGCACAATTATCCAGCACAAAATTACTGCAGCTGATTAAATAAATATGAGACTGATCAATCATCAGATACTGGACGGCGTTGAGCTGATACACTGAGGTCTCGCTAAAGGCCCGGTCACTGACGATATGCAGAGCTGGTTTGGGAGCGTACAGCTGACACGTGTCATATGTTCAAACATTACCACAGTTATTGTTTGACAGCGTTAGAAACCAGCTGGCGAACAAAGTGGAGAATTTAGAGTTGTGCAGTTTGTTGAGGAGCAAAAAAACTTAATGCTCATTGACTAACGAATTGTCAATTACAAGTCCTCAGAAAAATGGATTACCCCCAAAACTGACTTTTATTCAGCATGACCCCGAAATCAGTGACTGAGCCGTGAACTCATCAAGGAAGTGTTTTCCTGGCCCAGTCCCTGGGTTCAATAGAAAAAAAGCTGATTTCGCTACACCCCCTTGTGTTTCAGAGCAGTCTGAGCTTTTGGCTCACGGGAATTTCTATTCATACACCGACCTGATCTGTGTTTACTGTGAACATCCACCTTTAGAACAGGACACATATGACAAGAAAATAAAGAAAGCTGCTTTGTGAGCGCCTCAGTGACAGCAGTCTGATATTTACGGCTCTGACATTTTAATCTTCTTGATGTTAAAAGTCATTTTAATCTTCTAATTTAATCTACTGTTGAATTTGTCTATAATATGTAAAAAGCTTTATTCCTAACCCCACAGCCCCAGGTGACATCATCAGTGTCCTTGTGTTTATTTGTACTTCATTAGAAAAAATAAAGCATCTTTGAAGCAGGTAGTGTTTAAGCTTTGGTTTCCTGTTGGTAAATGTGATTTATCTGCTGTCATTAGTGTGATCTGAAGACTGATTAAGTCTTTTTCCACTGTAGTCGAATGTTTCAGCTGAGGCTCCTTTACCCACTGGGACAAAATTCAAACAGCTTCTGCATAAAAACCCAATAGATTATTTGAAGGGTGTGACTTTGTGTCAACAGGTGCCTTTTTTTTCACTCTCTGTGCTCCTCATTCCGGCTGAGAGAGAGGGAAATCAATAGATCTCAGTCAGCTCACTGATCATTTGGTCCTTGGAGACTACTGTGCTCGGCTGTTTTGGTCTTTAACAACAATCAACCTCTGCTGGTCCACACACAGGCAGGAGAGATGAATGTGGCGTAGACAGACTGTGTCATCACAGCAGCACTAATGAAGTTCTGACAGTTTAAAACCACACAAACACACAAAAATAGCATCTTTTAATGCCAGGAATAAGATGATGATAAATGCTTTACAGTACGACTGGTTGCCCACAGACTCTTCTTGCTGTTTTACATCCCTGAGGGCAAAACTGGTTTTATTGTTAGTATCTTTAAATGTTTTTTTAGACAGAAATAGGAAAAAGGCTGGGACAGGGCACTTTTTTTTTCTTGGTTCCTTGGATACAAAAAAATCCATAATAACCTTTCAGCATGTAGTAATTTATCTAATCAAAGGTCTTTACTGAGCAGGTCAGAGAGAAAAGTCCAGATAGAAGCATCTGGTTCCAACATGAACGAGAACAACAACCTAAAAACGTTATCTGTAGCTGAAAAGTAAGAGGCAAAACCTGCAGTGTCCACTAGAGAAAATGTTTAAACTTCACAAAAGAGATAAACATGTTTAGAGTGTGATGTAACTTACCTGTTTGAGTTGTATTAAGGCTTAAAGTTTGCATTATTAGTGGTGTGGTCTCTTTGACTGACACATGGACAGAGTCCCTGAGCTGGTCCTCTGAGCTGTGTTTGTGCTGTTGTAGCATTTAAATGACATTATCTGACCAATAATATGGCTGCTGTGAGGTTACTGTGCTAACAGACTATCCAAGAAGTCTGTGAGTGAAATGCTAGGACTTTATTTGGGTGTTACTGAGTCAGCACTAATTAGCAGGCATCTGAGTCTGTGTAATTGATAACCAAATTAGCTTGGATTAGCTTATACCTCCACCCTCTTTCTTTATCTAAAAGGTTATGAAGGGTAAAACTGTCCACAAAGGCCAAAATTCATGTCGGTTTGTGCTGCAAAGACATTTTAACAAGCGAGTCTGTGAGACAGCCTCTAGTGGGCATCACAGGAAATGCAGTGTTTTGTTTTGAGGTTTTGTTTTTGTTCAGTCACAACCAAAAAACTTTCCTATGAAGTGAAATGTGGAAATCATGTTGTCCTTTTACATTTTACATGTTAGTAGAGCAACAACGGCATGAAGGTCTGCTGTGGACATGAGCGGCACTGTAAATCCAGTTGTTTCAGCCTGAGTCATATTGGTGAACCGACCAAACGAGTGTTTATTAAGCTCACCTCAGCCACTCAAAGCATTAACTAGTGAAACTAACTGGAAACACTAACTCCATCTCTGAATACGTGGTTATCTCAGCTGAATCCTCACATCTGTCTCACCATCTGTGGGATGTTTTCAATTACTGCTTTTCTAAATCCAGACTAACGACGCTCCACTTCTTCTGAGAGAGACAGATATTTAAGATAGATATAAGTCAGGTATTTAGTTCCTGTGTGAAAGCAAACCTGACGTCCAGAAAAAGAGAGAATGTTTCTGAGAGTGTTGCGCTCTCTCGCTCCACTAAGAGGCTTATCTCATGCAGCATGTAACAGCGAGAGAACAACAAGCAGCCAGCGGCGAAATAAAACACAAATCTGGATTGAATCATCAGGCCACCGGAGCGATCGAGCATCACTCAACCTGCAGAGAAAGAGAGAGAGAGAAACCATAGAAACCATAGAAACATGCCACGTAACCACAGGCTGCACCACATGACCAAAAGTATGTAGACACTTGAGTCGCTGCTGGATGGAGTTCAGGTCAGGACATCAAACTGTTTCCCAAAGTGAAAGGTTTGCAGCAGGAGGGTTAAACTCAGGGACGGCAGTCCTGCCAGAAGTCCTCGCGCCACTCTTTGGCTCCATAACACATGCGTCTAATCTTTTAGTTTAAGTTCTGCAAATAAACCCCTAAAGTCTGACGACCACATGCTAAAACTGTCCACACTCATGGGTAAGAAGGATCAAGCTTCCACAGTCTGTCCACACAAATGTGTCACTTTTGCTGCACCTCGCGTCCACGTTTCTCCACCATCTCCAGAGGTGGGATCTGGAAATGCTGCTGAATCCTGGCATCGTGCCCCAGAGGAGAGGCACAAACATCTCCACACAATCCATCCGAGGAGGTTCACCTGCCCAGGACCCGTTGATCCGTTAAGGACTGCTGACCCATTAAGACCCGACATAGATACGATCCCAAAAGCATGTGCAAGTACAACAAAGACTTTCTCATGCAGGTTTAAAAACACACAACCAACAAAGAAACTCTAACCAGTCAAAACAAGTCTGAACTTTAAGGTTCCGAAGAGCAGGAAGCTTTGATCTTTCATCAGCTGCGGGTAGCTTTCTCTTTCTCTGCAGAGGAGATGAGGTGAGGAGCTCAGAGTAGAGCCCAGAGCTCCTCCACCTCAAGATGAGACAGCTGAGGTGCTTCACCAGGATTGGTCCAACAAAGAGGAGACCTCGGGGTGGACCCAGGACACCCTGGAAAGACTTTCAGCTGACCTGTGACCTCCCTGAGGAGCTGGAGAGGGTGGCTGTGAGGGGAAAGTGTGGGTATCTGGGTCTGCTTGGACCACTGCCCTGTGGTCATGTCTGGCTCCATTAAAACTACACAGTGGCTATCGTTTATATACAGTCTTTGCTTTCTCTATATAACGTTATCACTCACTATGACGTCAGTGCATGCTGCTGACCCCAAACCAGCTGAAAGCAGACTTGTTGTGGACAGAGTTATGTTCAGACGTGTCTAACCTGTTGCCACACAGGTGTCCACACACTTTTGGCCACGGCGCTTTGCGCGTGTGCTGTGATTTTGGTGAACTGAGCCTTTATCGTAGAAAGTTCCAGGGTTGTTTGGGCTTTTGCAGTGAAGATGAGAAGAGTGGGAGGTGAAGGGTGAGAAGGAGGGCAGGCTGGGGTGAGGTGGGCGATAAAAGAGGCAGAGGGGGAGGAGGGAGGACAGATGAAGCGCTTACAGAACGAAAGCGGTCGCGTTTAAACTCAACAGTTTCTCAGCACACAGCGAGCAGCGCCTCCTCCTCTTCTTCTTCCCCCTCCTTCATCCTCCGTGCATCCATCCTCCTCCTCCTCCTCCGTTCCTCCTCTCCATGCCGGCGGAGGTCTCCGCGGGGCTGCCATGGCGAAGATCCGGGTGTCGTACGAGTACTCCGAGGCCGAGGACAAGAGCATCCGGCTGGGCTTGTTCCTGATCGCCTGCGGGATCCTCAGCCTATTCATCCTGGGCTTCTGCTGGCTCAGCCCGACCCTGCAGAGCCTCCAGAGCAAGCCGGCCAACTGCACGGTGAGCCCGACTGCCAGCTCCGAGCTGCCGCCGCCGCTGCTGCCGGAGCCGCCGCCGTACAAGGAGGTGTAGTAGATGTAGTAGTAGTACTAGTCAGGTTAGTGTTAGTATTAGTTAAAATACACACTGAACCCGACTTTTCTTGTCGTTTGTTGTCGGGGTTCACGCTGTGCTGGTTTTCAGAGGTGTGTTTATGTGGAAGTAGTTTTAATGAGGACTGCTGCGACCACACTTAACTGTAGTACTGCTACTGCACTAAGTACACGCTACAGTTAAATACTTTTAATATCACACAATGCATTTTTAGGGCAGGCTTTGACTGTCTATAGTACTTAAGTGTAAAATATTATTTTAGCACGCAGCCTAATAATAGTTCTCCTATAAAAAGAAAAAAGAAAAACTTGCAGCCTACTGCAGGATACTGAGAGCTGTTAAGTATTTCAGCATTTCGCAGGAACTGCTGACACAACTAGGACCTTAACTGATTAATTACACGCAGTAAAAGTACATCAATCACAAGTACTGAAAAATACTAAACATATGTCTGCTGTAGTGTTGATATAAGGAGTACTAACACTCAGCGGCAGCAGGGTGGCTTTACCTGGAGCCTAAATTAGTGACTGTGTAAGTGTGTTATTATCAGCTGTGGTATTAGTGGTTGATAAAGGGAGGAGTGCTTCAGTGTTAGTTAATAAAATAATAAATGAAGTCAGGACCAAAATAAATGCAGTTTTTAACATAATACTGACATTTTCTTCATATGTGCACTCGTCTGCTTTCAGCTCAGTGTGGGAGTCTTTCCCGCACTTATTTCCAGTCTCCTTAGTTTCTCCTCACACACGGAGTGGAGTAGACACATTAATCCAGCTCACCACTGCACGTATGTCACCATGAGTCCTATAAAAGTGAGAAACACGTCCAGGCTGCCAACTCTCTGTTAGCTCTCCTGCAGCTGATGGTGAAGTAAACATTTCCATCGATACCCAATATTCAGATTTTTGAGTCAGGATCGGGACACGTCGGCGTGAGTGGAGATTTTAGGAAGTATTAATCTTGATTCAGACAAAAATCATATAATATTTATTTAAGGGAAAATGGTGTTGATTTCTGTGGATTTGGATCCAGTATTTGCATTTTTTCTGTTTTTATTAATGTGAACTGAATGAATTCACAGATTTTTGAAATTTTATGCATTAATTAGACAAAGCTGCAGCGTTACTTATAGGTGAGAGGATCCCCTTGCCTCTTTTGTTGTGCTGCTGTTTTTAGGAATGTCCAAATTGTTTACTATAAAGTCACTGTCATATTTACTCTAGTGTATTAGAAACTCTCCTATTTCTGTCCTGTCTGTACTTTTAACCATATGTTGCACTGACACACTGATGAGAAGCACCATGTTGAAGAATTCCTGGTGTTGAGATCAATATTGGAGGATTTCTGTGAGTTTGACTCAGATTATCTGTGCTAATCTCCTTCAGCCACTTGAGAAGTGTCCAGTAATAAATGAGGGCAAACTCTAATGCAGATCAGTTATCAGACGTTGATGGATAGTGAGGGCGATCCCGCCGGTCTGACCGAGGTGATCTGACACAAACTGTCAGTCGTCTGTCAGTGAACGCGGACCTTGCTGTATTTTTTAAATTAAAGTCACCCTGACAGCTGAGTCTAACATCATCTGTAGTCCAGATTTTATGTTAGTCTGAGGTTTTGCTGGCTTTAACCTCACAGGTAACACGCTGCGGTTCTAGTTTAAGCCTGAAATGTGGACAGATGCTGGCTGGATACCCAGCGTTCAGACATTTATCATCCCCAGAGGATTATTTTTGACTTTCGGTATTTTCTCTTCCATTTCCTGGAAACTGTACTCATAACTTTCTAAAACTACTTGGTATTATTTGGTATTTAGCTGTAAATTACAAGAATATCACCGAAAAAGTCCTCCACATGGGACATCGAGAAGAAATGGCATTGTTATATTTGTGAACTACGCATTAATGCATTAGAAAAGCTAAATATTGCCCTTAAACTGATATTTCTTTCTTTTTTTTCAAAGGTAACCTTCACAGCTGAAGTTTTACTCCTGCTTTATGCTTGAAAAGGTCCTAATCTGTAGTAGGAGTGCTAGAAAAAACCCTGATATTCCACTTGTAAAATCTGCAGTTTTCTCTGATTCATGCAGTGTAGAGAAAGAAAAGCATAACTCAACCTTAGTTGAATTTCCATTTCAGTGACTGTCTGTGCAGAATTAGAACATTTTAAGGTGCGACCTACATTTCTAGTAAAGGAATCGGGTTGTAGCTAAAGTTCTATGAGATGGTTTATCTCCAGAAAGTTCCTGTTCAGAGTGTAATACTTTATAAATTTAAGATCCTGGAAAAACAGGTAGACATTGTTTTTTT
This sequence comes from Etia nguti, assembly GCA_015106755.1. Taxonomy (NCBI): domain Eukaryota; kingdom Metazoa; phylum Chordata; class Actinopteri; order Cichliformes; family Cichlidae; genus Etia; species Etia nguti. The sequence continues at coordinate 28,087 of VUQG01012228.1, forward strand.
CAGCATTTTCCAGCCATCACTGTCAGCTGCAAGAGAAATCATCTTCCACTCTTATTAAGCTGTTATCCAAAGGGAAGATGAAGTGGGAATTTGGACTTTAACGTGCAATGAAAAGGTCAACCTTCATTTTTGTTGATCTCGTCATTGTTTTGTTTTGATGTTGGCCATTACTTTTCAGTAATGGCCGACATTACTAGTGGATCCAACCAGTTACAAACAAAGTTCTGTAAGATTCTTTAACCCTTCTATTGTAGGAATCCATGTTTTTGGATGGACCTTGCAGTGATGATTGTTATTTTTCCTCCCAGATTGATGGACCACGGGCAAAGTTAAAGCCTCGTTAAGCTTTTAGTCAGAGGAAGAAGGCTGACCTTAACATTTCCCTAAGCTCATCATCTTTTTGTTGCTGTTAACTATTCAGTTCAATTCAATTTAATTTTATTTATATAATGCCAAATCACAAGTTTAAAAGCTAGATTGAGAAAAGCTTATAAGAGTAACAATCATTTAAAAATCTACTTTTATTTCTAGAGAGGAACTTGGTTCTACATAAGGTTTCTTGAGATTGTTTATCTTCACCAAACCCATTTCTCAAGGAGTAAGACTTTCAGAGGCAGAGGAACTTTTAGAATGGAATTACAGGTTAATCAAACAGATATTCGGTGATTTAAAAATCCGGTGTTCTCAAATATTGTCCGGTATTGTTTTTTTCTTTATGACACACAAAACATAAACAGGGTTCTTTGATATTTGTTATGTGTAGATATTTATTTAAGTTCCAACACATGTTACCAGCAGGGAAGTTCCTAAGTGCCCTCTGGTGGACAAACGATGAAACAGCGATACGTATAATGTGTTTGAACGGTGTTTTTCCCTTTTTTAATTTCGACTATAATATCGTCCTGCTTATAAATTGGTCGGGCTTAAGGTGGAACGTGGAGTGCTTGATGCTGTTTTTCAGTATTTTGAGCTTCATAATCTCTTGATAGAAGGGCAAAGTTCAAATCCTGTTAAGCGTTTATCTAGAGGAAGACACCCAGTAGAAGTTTGACATGATGAGCTTGAATGAATCAACATTTTGTCAAGTTCGTCATCATTTTGTTGCTTTTTTTATGCTTCAACTGACTAATTTACCTGCAGCTGCATCTTGGTAACTTCTAAAGGTATTTTGCATTGTCTTGTTGCTGAATAGGAGGCCACTGCTGTGCAATCAGAGGGAGGATTGCTGTGAGAAGAAGGCAGTGTAATTACTTTGTGAGGTATTTTTACTGAAAGAGAGACGGACTTACGTCTATTACCTTCAGTCTTAACAAACTCCACTGCCATCAGAAACATATTGAGAAAACACAAGCAGCCAATCAGTTTTTGTAGTTTCAGCTTTTTGTTCGTGTAGCGAATCCATCTATTATTTTGAGCAGAATCTTTTTTGCTCACAGACAGTGTCTCTGAATCTACTTCCAGACATCTGAGTTGCTTCATTTTTAAACTTTTTCTTCGATTCGTATGCAGCAGGTCGGTCTGGTGTTCTGCTCACTGGCAGCTGTTTCCCCAGTTGGTAAAGCCAATCAGCATTCTCCTGCTTCGGAGCCAGAGAAACAGTGACAGAAAAATGGAAACGAGCCTGAATGAGATCGAGACAGCTGTGCAGGTTTTGTAAGTTGAATTCCCCAAATAACAACTCATAAATCTCCGTGTTTCTTCAGATATCCTGGTCACGGATTCTCCGTCTTTAAAATGGATAAATTAGATTGAATAAATCAATATTTCCATTTAGAGCTCCTGCTGCTCTCAGAATACAAAATTACCCTTTAAAAATCTTATTGTTGGGTTCAAACATTCCTCTTCTTGCTGTACATGGCAGAAGAAAAAAACATGACCTTCAGTTTTGACAGAAACTAAAACATATTGTTCGAAATCACAGCTCAAAGCAGCCTAAGGCCTTTTCTGATCGAGTTAGTCATTTATTTTGATTTTTGTTGTCAGGACAAAGCGTCCACCTTTAGCTGCTTTGGTTCGCTCGTGCTGCATCAATTTCCGCTCTGGATCGTTAAAAGTGTTTGCACAGCGTTTTGAAGCCACCAGGACTTTTCACGCTATAAATTACAGGCAGCCACAGCCTGCACTCCCAGCTGTTTACTGTGGATGATGAATTCCTACCGACCTGATTTATTTCGCTGTTAGCTTATTGCATCATTTTGGAATAATGTTGATGCATTATGGAGACTGGAAGTCCAAAGTCATGTGGCAGAGAGCAGGTCTGCTCCGTCATTCACTAATCCATCGCTTAATAACACATCAATCACGATACTTGGACATTATTGCAGCTTTGTGACCTCTTGAGTGATGAAGCGGTCTGACTTTTATCAGATCTGCAAAGACTGACTGATTATTTTTCATGTACATTGATATGTATTTTCATGGCCGAGGTCGTTGTTTTAGTCCAGTAATGAGCCGGGAGACAAGTTGCCGCCATCACTCATCATTAACATCCAGACATATAAAAGATTTAGACTTTTCTCTGTGTCCACAGATATAAGTGTTTACTAAAAACTGATGCTGAGTCTCAAAATGCAGCAATACGAGCTGCTGCTCCCACTGCAAGGATGTGGACTCCGTCAGAGGCTGTGCGGAAAGCACAATCTCCTCTTGAGCGTGGAGATATAGTTGGACACGTTCAGCAGGAAAGGGCAGGACTTGGATTTGGGACAAGTTGAGCAATGTGGCACAAGTCCAACTCACAGGCTGGGCCAGTGAACCAACTGGGAAAAACTGAAAACATCACAAGCTCAACTGGAAGGATCTCTTGGAAATGGAAGGAAGCAGACTTAGCTTTATAATCAGAGGCACCTACAATATCCTCCCTACAGCCCAAAACTTCCATTAGTGAAGTGGAGATGACCATGATGATGTATGCTCTCTGCCAAACTCCAGCAACTCTAAGGCAAAAAAAGCCTTTCCCAAGGCCGCAACACCTAGAAATGTACAACTTCCACAACCAGGTCCTGCAACAACTGGTGATTATCTTAAGGAAGGAGAACCGCCACCGATGCCCTCGCTCCTACAGTGGTCTGAATACCAAGCCTCATTCCCTTCATAAGAGCAGGAGAACTTCTTGTGAAGTCATTGGCAAGAGTAAGCATGACCCTGGAAGACGCAGGTCAACCCTGATCACACTGGTCTTTCTGATAGGAATAATAACTAATCTCAGGCCAGACCTCATGTTGCGATCATCTTTGCAGAAGATATTAGACATTCTGGAACTAATGGTACTTTGGGAATCTGCAGTTGAAGAGGCGTAGGAACAGGAAAGCTTATCGTAATAGCAGCTCAGCCAGAACCTTCCTGTGGAGGTTGAGTGTAGGTTATTGTCAAGACCAAAACTCCTTAAGAGGATGGGAGTGCAAGGGCAGGCCTTCTGAGACCACTGAGTGAAGTAGTGACTGGCTGTGGATCAAGAAAAGGGACGCCAGGTGTCATGTTGAGCCCTCTGGAGGTATTGTGGAAATAAAATCAATGAAATACTGAGGATGGAAGATGCCCATCTGATGACCCTAATGAAGCAGTTACTGCTCACCTACTAAGGACACCGGGCAGGAAGCAGTGCTGATTACTCAAAGGATCGAACCATCATGTCCTATAAGTTCCACTGAATCAGACTTCCTGTATTTGTTTTTAAATCCTTAAATGGTCTTTACCCCGAGCTCTCAGGTCATCTAACCAACTGCTGCTACATATACAGAAATCTAAGTGGAAGCTCAGAGGGGACAGGATTCTCTATCGCTGCCCCGAGGTTATGGAAAAAACTGTCTTTGCATGTTAAAAAGTCACCTCTACAGTCCATTTTTAAATGGCCTGTACTTGTATAGCGCTTTACTTAGTCCCTAAGGACCCCAAAGCGCTTTACACTACATTCAGTCATTCACACACTGGTGATGGCAAGCCACAGCTGCCCTGGGGCGCACTGACAGAGGCGAGGCTGCCGGACACTGGCGCCACCGGGCCCTCTGACCACCACCAGTAGGCAAACATGGGGTTAGTATCTTGCCCAAGGATATTTGAGATGCAGCCTGGGATCGAACCACCAACCTTCTGGTTAGTGGCTGACCTGCTCTGCCACCTGAGCTACAGCCACCCCACCTGAGCTACAGCCACCCCACCTGAGCTACAGCCACCCCAAAGCTATGACACCGGAGAC
>VUQG01012228.1:32301-67205 GCA_015106755.1 Etia nguti
ACATGGGGTTAGTATCTTGCCCAAGGATATTTGGCATGCAGCCTGGAGCAGCCTGGGATCGAACCACCGACTTTCTGGTTAGTGGCTGACCTGCTCTGCCACCTGAGCCACAGCCACCCCAAACTCATCTTAAACACATTTATCCTCCCAGGCCTTCAAACCAGCATGATACATTCAAAAAAATATATTTTTACCTTAATCCGACCTTCGATTAAAAAGCCAAACAAAACATTCAAATTTACCTCACAGAAAATTGGACAATTAGCAAATATTGATATTTTTAAATAAAATTAACAGTACAAATTGTAATTTTTCAACGAATCAGCTATCGGAATCGGCGCAGTCCGCTAACATATCCATCACTAATCATTTGTTCTGCTCCTCCTGCAGGTGGTGTCAGTGTTGCGTCCGGAGGAGATGTTCGAGTGCGTGTTCACGTGCGGAACAGACTGTAAGGGGACGTCGCTCTACCCCTGCCTGCAGATCTTTGTCAACAACTCCGAGTCCAACTCTGTGGCTCTGCTGCACTTTGACGAGCAGCAGCTAGTCCTCAACCCAAAGGTAACGACACCTCGTTTTACTGTGTGACGTGAAGGCGTGAGCGGCATGTTTTTTATAATTTTTTTTCATCAGTTTGGCTCTGATGATGCTGAGCTGCTGTCCTGATAGTCTGATCTACTTTGGATCCGCTCTCTGGTCATTAAAACAGAGACGCTCATCATGTTTCAGCGCTAAAGAGAATTTTATTGAACCTGTTTATTTCTTTCATTTACTTTTTTTAATTAGTCCTCATGTCAGATTAGTTGCATTCTTCAGGTTTTAAGCATTTAATGTCAGCTAATTGATTAATTAAGTAATCCTTTCAGCCCATATGACAGCTCATTCTGTGGATGAAGTAGTTTATTAAAAATCAGCTGTTCCAGCTCTTATATCAGACTAATCAACAGCCAGCCTTTTTGAATGTTTTCTGCACATCATCTTTGTGCAAATTAATCAGGTTGGTTTTATTAACAGCTGATCGTCCATAAGATGTGATCAGAAAGTTTGGGGAATGAACAATAAGAATAATAATAATGTCATTTTGCCCACAGTCACCTTTAAAGTCGTCTTCACCTTTAGAAGTGTTGCTGCTACTTTCAGATCACTTCCTGTTCACTCGGTTGACAGCTATGGCTAATGTTTAGAACTGGGTCTTCTTCTACTGCCCAGAGACCAAACAGCAGGTTTTAGTCAAAAAGTTGCACAGTTTGCAGTCAGGACAGTTGTTCTTGTTCTTCGGTTTGTTTGTGTTTTTCAGGATTCGTTGGTTTGTCTGTTTGGCTCAAAAGGTGCAGAGTGACACTTTAGTTTTACCAAACATGGGTTTTACTTTAAATTTCTTAATAAGCTCAGCTAAAACAGTGCCCAAAGAGCATAAAGACAAGAAGGGGTGTTCTCCAAAACTAACGTCATACATGCCTTTATCCACACACACTTTATCAAACTTGTGAAAGGTGATTATAACGACACAGGACATAAACCCAGATCTCCGGGCTCAAAGTCTCATATTTGACTGATGCCAGTGCTAGCTCTGTATTAAATGCAGACATTTAAAGGCCCATTTTACAGCCTTTACATGAAACTAATAACCTTTGCACTGTGAATCAGTGTTGCTACTACACATCCGAGATGGGGCAAACCTGAAAACCAAGCCTGTTGGATTCAAAATGTCTGAATGATTATGGATGATAATCATCACTGAATAACGCTTAAGCTGATATGAGTGTTTAAAATTTGATTTACTGGTCTTTCTTTTCACAGATCATTTATTTTAGTACAATACACTTCACCAGTTCATGAGACGGTGTGAGAGATTTCACTACAAGCTTAATTACTGACCCTTCATTTAGCATCACAAGGAGTGAAGAGTGAAAAGCTTTAATTCCTACTGCCAAATGTGGAGATTTAGAGCAGCTCAAACTACAAAATATTAACAGTAAAGCTGTCAATGAAGTACTATGAGTACTCTACACTGCTACTTGTACTGCATGAACACCCAGAAGTTTTAATATCCTGAGGCAAATGCAATTATCCGGGAAAGCTGATTCTGTTCACCAAGAACGCCGCCTCCGGATGAACACAAACAACTGTCTGAGTTTTAATGGCACCGACAACATATCAGGCAATGACCATATTAGGGATATCTGCTCTTGGTGACATCATACAGACCCAAGACTGGAAATTTGATGTGAAACTGAACATTTAGCTAATGGGTATTACTTGTACATACACTGCAGCCACATTATTTAAATCTTTGGCCATGTTTCATATGAACATCACCACTAGAACAGCAGATTTAGGGCAGATTTAAAGTAAGTAGTTTGAGTACCCTGATAAAAGGTGATGTACGCCTCAGTGGGTCAGAGGTTAAATGGCTGAAACGAGAAAAAAATGGAAGTGTTGCAGTGATCTTGCCATATTTTGCTGTTTTAGTTCCATCTGAGTGTCAGGAGAGTTTCAGTCTGATTGTTGTTGTATCGCAGCATCTAAAGTCAGAGGTGAACCTAAATAGATCCACTCAGTGTGTGAATGAAGGACTCAGAGCACCATTAACAACCAGCTGATGGTAAACATCGCACAGCTGCGTGACTCCGGGTCTGAGGGCCGGCTGTTTACAGACATGTTTGAACCCCTCCGGGTTTCCACTTTAGCTGCGTGGGTCATGAAAGAAACATCGATGTAGTCAGGTTCAATATCTGGTGAAACCCAAACAGCTGAAGCTTTCATAGCAATGACACACTTGCATAATCTGGATGTGTCCACATATGTTTGGATAGATAGTGCAGAAAACCCCCCATGAGGGGCCAAAACAACAAAATAATCAAACAGCAACAGAGATAAACACAGAAGTCTGTGCTGCTGCTGCTTCTTCTTCTTTGGTGCATGCCTGGGTCGTCGCCACGGCAACAGAGTAAATATAGAGGGGAGAGACGGGGCGTCATCGATGCTGCTCAGTTGCCATGGCAACCCATGATGTGGAGATGGAGAAACGGAGAGAGAGCAAGAGAGAGAAGTCACGCTTCATTCAGAAATCCTTTAATGTTGAGAGAGAGAGGCCGAAAATTGGAAAAGGACGGATGTCGCACTGCTCGCCGGCTCAGTGACCTTTACATGTAACTGGGGGAGGGTTGGAGGGGAGGGTTCCTCGCCTCAAATAGAAAACCTTTATTGCTCCGCCTCCTTCAAGACCAAAACATCGTTAACATGTTGGCAGAAAGGCAAAAATGAGCTTGTTGGCGGGTCCTCAGCCTGCTTCACAGGCGTCATCAGCTCCTCACAGATTCCTCAGTGTAAACATCCAGATTCATAACGGTAATAATAAGCACGTGTGAGTCACACAGGTATACAGCGATCATAAACAGACAGGTGCACCGAATAAAATATGATTTCATTTGATCTGACCAGCTGTGGTGCTCACTTCCTCCTCCACGGGTTTGTTTTCAGACTCTCTTAAAGCAACTTTGTATGATTCATAGTTAAAAATAAGCCTTATCTTATCTTGGGCCTCAAGCAGCCCCTCCGTCTCAAACAAGCTATAAGACAGCATAGAAGGTGGGCGGGGCTTCTGTGCCCAAGGTGACCATCTTAGGGTTATATCTTTATGTGACATCAGAAAGATCCATGAGTAAAAAAAAACATGAAACTGAGTGCTCATAGACGTGCTACACAGAGTGCTGTTTGAATATAATACCAGTGTTGGGTTCTGGCTGTACAGTCGTCATGTTTCACTTGGCTAAACATGGGGCCGCTGATTGGAAGAGTGGGGCGGTGGTTTGATCTCGGGCTCCTCCAGTGAACAAGTTTAAGTGTGTGTGAGTCTGAGTGCAGTAGTTAGAAAGCACTTAAAGAATAAAGTGCTTTGTGATTAAAAACCTCTTTGAGTACTGAGTTTGGGTGGAAAATTTGCAATTAGATGGTTATGGTTGAAATTTGAATTTTACTCTTTGTTCAAGAACAAAGAGAAACCAACAACAGCTCCGTATTTCTGTTCTTGGACTTTAATACAGCAGCTTTGCTTGATACACAGTTCAAAATAATCCTTCTTTAACATACACTGGTGCAGCCCCTCAGTTAATCCTCAGTCTGAAGCGACCTGTTTTAGCTCACATCTGTTTCCGTCCATCCTAACTTAGGCTAAATTTCCTCAGACTGACTGTCCCTCATAAACAGGAGATGGGTGGAGCGCCCATGACTAACATGACCAAATAAGGTCATCCCACCTCTATGACATCATACAGAACTAATAGTAGAAAAAACTGCCTTAAACTGAATATTTAGAGCATTATTTATTGATGTCATTTTTCTTGTCACTGATAGCAGATTAACGCTAAACTCTGAGGTTAATTTTCATTAAATTTACTGTCTGTATGAAATAAACAAAACTAATAAGTTCTTTATTGATCCTAAATTTTTGTTTTCCAGATAATTTTTTTTTTTTAATTAAGCGATAACTAGAAGATTATTAGAACTTCAAGGAAGAGTCATCCAGCTGTCTTTATGGACATTTTAACATTGTTAAAACCCTGAGTGGAAGTTACATTTGAAGAATTTTTTAAGAACTGTAAAAATGTATAAAAAGTTGTAGAAATTACAAAATTACAAACATTAATTTTTTTTTTTTAGAATTTTCATATTTCTAATTTTGTAAAAACACAAGAAAAACAACAAACAATCAACCAACACAAAAACAGTTCTGTGTCTGCATTCGATGGATGGATCCAGCTAACATCAGCTGATAACTTAGCACTCCAGCTTTTTGTTCAAATACGGTCACTTCTGGCTCTTTCTGGTGCTCAAAATGCTAAAGTTGAGCATTCAGATGGCCAAATGTCCATAGCAGATGGGTGATCTGAATGCTATTGTGTCTATTATATAGAGCATATGGTTTGGGGCAGTAAAGTAATAGATGGTTTGAACCACAGCTGTCTTAAGCAGCTTTCTTGTGGTCTCAGATGAAAAAGATTGTGAAACTTTGTCATGATATTTTTCCTCTCTGAAGCTGTTTGGACTCCAGCTCATTGTAAAAGCAGATGAAACAATAAAAAGTTGTGTGCTGCTAGCTCTGCAGGGGTATAAAAAAAGACGGCGCTGGGATTTTAGCCAATCACGATTTTAATAAATGACATATCGGCAGAATGTGTCTTCAGGGCCACACCAGATCTGAGATGACCAGGCGAGACACATCGATATGTCTGTTTGATAACCTCTCAGAAGGTTATTGTAGACGACACGCACACACCACCTGCAGATACACACAGTGACGCACACCTGCTGAACCACTTCATGTTTATTGGGGTCAGAAGTTCATTTCATTTTTGTTGGAGCAGAAATGAACTGTGAAGACACAAGCAGAGAAAGGAGCTGCAAGAGATTTTATACTCAGTGTTTGTGTGTGTATTTAAGTGTACTCGCCCAGCTATTCTCATGAGGACTCGTGTCATTTTCAGACCTCATGAGGACCGTGGGGTAAAAGAAAGGTCCTTTTGGCCAGTTGTGATTTTGGGTTGCTTCTGGTTATGACGTGGTTTGAGAATTGTCACAAAAGCAGAAGTAGAATATGTGTGTTGGACCTGTCTAGCTCTCAGCTTGTGTTTAAACACGAACTGATAAGCTGGTTTTTCTGATCAGATAACTAGTCAGACCTGCAGCTTTAATTAAAACCTGACAATCTCTTACATGTGTGCCTACATTAGTGTGTGTGTGTTCGTGCATCACTGCGTAAATCCAAGCGCCGTGTTCGCTTGATTCAGCAGGTGTGAAAACAAATAAGTGGCTGGATATGCTCTCCGTTTCCTAATTTAAATCTCTGAAGGTGACATGAAAAGTGCAGCAGGAAGGTTGTTGGAGAGCTCGGAGAAGACTGTTGCATTTTAGTCCCATTACATTAAGAATACTCATAAGTATTGATGCAGATCAATGGAGCCAGTATTGATAAAATCCTGATGATAGCCATCTGTAATCTTCACATGTGCAGATATTGATTTGACTTCTGTTTACTGCATTATTCTTAAAGCACCTCAGTTTTCCTGCCTTTGCTTTACATGAACAGATCCAGTTGGCCTGTGTTGCTGTTGATCTTAATGTCATGTCAGTCATTTGGTCCACAGGCGGCTCCATTAAGTAATCCCCCCCATAGACACAACACCAATTAACTCAGAGTGGCTGTCTTCTTCTTCTATCTCTCAGTCAGCTGTTTTACAGCCACAACGTCCATTTTAGACACAACTGCAATTAAAGTTCCCAGTCTGTCATTGAAAGGTCATGAAGAAGATGAGCTCAACAAGAGGTTCTTTTAAAGATGGAATTTGTTTAGATGGGTTCCCTGTTGGTTCTGTCAGAATTATATCCAATGCCATTTCAAGTTTTTGGCCTGACTTTCTTTAATTTCTTACTGAAATTTGTGCTGCCAGTCAGATCTATAGCATGGAAACCATCCAACAACCAATCAGCTTTCTGCAATCGAACTCTATATAATGTCATCTGCAGGCGGGAGTGTGTGGGGATTGACTCTTCCTGGTTTTTCTGGTGATGGAGAAATTTTGGGATACACTTTGGGGTCCAAAAGCACTCATTGGGGTTGCAGAGAGCTTGTGGGCTACAGGATGTAAAAGTTTCCAATGTTCTACTGACTCAATGACTGCAGAGCTCAAAACCTCCTCTGGCATTAACATCAGGACAGAAACTGTGCACTAGGAGCTTCATGGTGTGGGTTTCCATGGTTGAGCAGCTCCTGTAGGTGTAATATGAAAGTAGCCCAGTACTTTTCTTCATGTAGTTTATGTAAAACTCCTTTAAGAACAAAGTCTCATGAATAGGCAGCCATCTTGAAACTCCTCCCAGTGCTAATTTTTAATTTGAGTAGTCACCAGGAAATAAAACTAAATCTATAGAACCACCAGTGAAGCCTCATCTTAAAATACCAACACTTAAAAGATTTGCTCCAAAATAAATGTTTGAAAAACATTTTTTCCCCTGGGAGTTTTGCTTTTACCTGCATTTCCTAGATTTTTATTTCAGGAGTCTTGGAGTGCCATGTCCATCTCTTATAACATCTCTGCTTACGTCCCATTTTCACTTCTTGGGCTTGCCATAAGTTGTAAACAATGAGTAGGATACCGTACAAACAGGACAAAAATAACAGGAGGCTAAACAGAATGAACTCGAAGCAGGACATGATGATGAGTATATAAATAAACTCAAAAGCAAAAAGAACATTAGAATGAAAATCAGACATTAAAAAGTCAACAAAACAAAACCTCTGGGTCCAAAAGCCAGGACCAGGAGAACATTAACAAGCACATAAAGAAAAGCTGAAGGTGGGGAAGAAGTGAAATACCTCCAAACTGCTGATGCTTTGCTATCACACGCTGATGTAAACACAGTTATGGAAGAGGCTACTGAAAGAAATCCAGCAGTTATTGGCAGACTCCCACAGAAATGACCCCAAATGTCTGCCTGTAATGTTCAGACCTGTTTAAATGTGAGTCGGATCTGGATAAAAGCTGCAGCAGGGACAAAGAGACGTTCTTCAAGGTTCCGACTGAATTTAGGGGAGTGTTAAATGCATAACATAAAAAATGTTTCTGCCCCGTCTTTGTGAGTTTATCCAGCTGAAAGTTATGAAGTCATAATGGCGATTAATTGATCTGTTTGATTAATTTCTCTGTCCTGCTCTGTTTTATTCATCAGTCTGATTTCTGCACTCATGAAATATTTTCTGGGCTGGACACACACACACACACTGTTCAGTGCAAATTTAATGGAGATTGCCAATCCAAGCTAGGCTGGTTACATTAGAGTGTGTGTGTGTGTGTGTGTGTGTGTGTGTGTGTGTGTGTGTGTGTGTGTGTGTGTGTGTGTGTGTGTGTGTGTGTGTGTGTGTGTGTCCAGCCCATAAAATATTTCATGAGTGCAGAAATCCGACTCTGAAGTCTTAGCAACAAACTAAAGCAGCTTTGGCTTCGCTACAGCTCAGTAATATCTCAGTGCGGCACTCTGCAGATGTTGGTGTTATGGCGGGATTACTCCTCAGGCGCTGACTGGTCCTGCTGCATATGTTTCCACTGATGTCCACATCTGTAACCAAACGTGTTGGGTCAGTTAGATGTTGCATCGTACGACGTATGATTTAGTGAAAAACGATCATAAATGTTTCAAAGATTTTTATTGGGAAATAAATCAAATTTATGCAAAAAGTCAGTATTTACAGCAATGGCACTTCTTCGTGACTGTTATTCTCTGTGGTGTGCTGGATCCTGATTGATGGAGATCTCTTCCTATTTCATCGGGTGATTTGTGGACTTTTTAAATAGATTCTGGATCAGACTGTGATCTGGGGAGTTTCCTAGCCATGAATTCAAAGTGTAGTTTGATGATCTCTGAGGTTCTTGGTTATCACTTTTGCCAAACATCGCTCCATCGTGGTTGAAAAGACAGATTGAGGACATTTTTCCATATAGTCAGCCCTTAAAAAGAGGTTGTGTTGTCCGATTTGTAGGCTGAAATCTCTCTGCTGCTTCATTGGACACTGAAATTACCAGAATCATTTCATCCTGATTTCATTATCCAGGAAAGCCATCAGAAGTCTCTAAATATTGTGCCTTCTATCCTAAAATTCATCATCAAAGACCTCACAACCTGCAGAGGCCTGATACGCTCCAAGAAAACGATGGTGGTTTCTCTGAAGTGTGCTTATCGAGACATTTTACAGTGGTCTCAGATTTTTTGGGGCCCACAGTGAGGAGTCAACTTAATTAACATTATTATAAGAAACAGATGAGATTACGCACAGCATGTTACGCGGGACACGTGAGGTAAAGTTAGTTACCCAACAGAGAGAAAGGAAAGGCACGACTGATGAACCAGGTCAGTGTAAACTGAGCTTCAGTCAGTAAGTGTATGAAAGGTTTTTCTTTTTGGGATTAACATTTTATTGAATTTTCCAGAACACTACAGTCCACTGTAAATACAGATCACAAAATGTAGAAATTGCCTCAGTAGAACAGTAGAGAATACAAAACCAAAATGAGGGGGGGACAAACAAAACAAAGCAAAAACAACAAAAACCCCCAAAACAAAACAAACAGCCTTTGTCTATGTGGAACTTACTGCATACCACACTCTGTGATCTCTGAAAGTGCTCGTCAGGATCCCAATGTCTGTCCCACTCTAAATTTTAATCTGATCCTTTTATTCTGAACAGATACGGATCCCACTTCAGGTGGAAGCTCTCCACTTTACTCAGAAGCCTTTATGAGAGTTGTTCTAATGCGACGAGTCTCCCTATCTGAATATGCCATACAGTGACAGGTGGGGTGGAAGGGGCCCTAAACTGGGAGATAATGAGCTTACGCTCCAGCATCAATGCAGTCTGCACCCACTCAGCAGCTTTAGGTGGAGCATGTTTAAGGAGTGATGGGTCCCCCAAAACGAATAGTCTTGGTGAGAAAGGAATATCCCATCGTATAGTTGATTTGACAAATTCGTGTATCTCAGTCCAAAAGTTTTGGGTTTTACGACAGCTCCAAATCATATGGGTCAGTGTGCCCACCCCAGTCTGACATCTCCAGCATTCGGGGGACTGTATGAGGTTCGCCCTGTATAATCTGTGTGGTGACCAGTAAATTCGGTGTAGTAGTTTGAATTGACATTGTCTCCTGAAGAAAGACAATGTCAACTTTTTTTGATTTGATGAATGTCATGATTTTCTTTTTTTTAATTGGATGGTTAATTCCCTTTACGTTCCAGGTCATTAAGGTAAGGGCTGTTTGGTGCTTATTCGCCATCATCCAGTTTGTACTGGACATATAACAGTGGGGTAACATATTATTAAAACCAGGAGTTCAACACTGAGTGGACAATATTTGAAAGGCTGGCTATAAGTAAAATAGGGGGGTATGGAAGTAAATAAAAATAACAACTGATAAACATTTAAGCAAATACATCTGGGGCGACCGAGTACGCTAGTCACCCTCAGGTGGGCTAGGAGCCCCCAAAAGCAAAAAAACATAAACTTTATGGTCCATGACTCTAACCAGTCGAACAGTCATAAACAGGATCCTTCGCCAGCAGCAGCCGCATACCAAGTCAATGTAATGCGAGCAGAGCAGTTATTCCGGGACTTAGCCCCTTAGAACTGTCCCTTGACAGACTGAGAAGGGCCTCATGAGGACTGAATTACTTGAAGAGTAATTTAATAGTCTTAGTGAGATTCTCTACCAAGCAGATTGTGTCGTATTCTCAAAACTAACACAAGTGAATAAATCAAATCAAAGCGTGAGGCCCTATAATATTGAAACTTAAACAGTTAGGAGGTGCAAAGTATATCAATAATTTGAAATACTATAACTGAGCAGCAGCCAAGGCCCCGCTATTCAATGGCATGTTAATTAACGCTAGGGCGAAAAAAGGGCAGTTTTTAAATCCAAGCCCTTGACTGTAAATAACTCCCTTAAGGTAGAGACAGAATGTAGTCCTGGGCTTTTTGAGGTCGATAAACTCACGTCTGCCCTCCTTCATTTTCAGCACAAGCACCGCTGGGAACAGTAGGGAGAACTTGATCTTCCTTTCGTGTAGCAGCCGTTTACAGGGATTAAATGTTGCTCGTTTGTCCATGACGAGTTTGGAGTAGTCAGGGAAGATCATGATGCGGTGGGCGTTCCAGCTCAGCTGCCCCAGCCTCCGCAGCTTCCACGATCCGCTCCCTGCCCTGGAACCGTAGATATCGGGCGATGATGACCCTCGGGGAATGACCGTCAGGTTTGTGTCTCACTAGGCCGCAGTGTGCCCGGTCAATCTCCAGACTGCCCGGGAAGTCGACCTTCAGTAGTTGTGGGATCGTGTTGCACATGAAGGTCAGAGCGTCCGAACCCTCGCAGTCCTCTGGAAAGCCAGCAAAGTGCAGGTTGTTTCTCTGTCCTCTGTTTTCGAGGTCATCTCATTTCTGTCGTAGAGCGTTCAGCTCACCACTAGTAGCAGGGGGATTTTCCTTTAGCGCTCTGCTAGCGTGCTCAAGGAAATCCAGGCGAGACTCAGCGTTGCTTAATCGAGTAGCCATATCTGCTACCTTAGCCTCCACTGTCCTCGTAGCAGTTTGAATTGCATTGAGTTTGCTCTCTTGTGTCTCAGAGGTTTCCTTAAGTAGTGCGTAAATACTTGCAATGTTTTTAGTAGTATCCGACTTTGAAGGTGAGGGTGGCCACACATCATTAGCTTTCATTGAGGCTTCCTTGCTAGCGCCTTCTTGCCGTCGAAGTGTATGTTTCTGTTGGTGACTTTGCATTATGAGCTTTCACAAAGGGTCTTCAAGCCTCCCACTGTCCTGAGGCGATATTTTGTAAATGTTGTGTAGCGTAGTGTCCTAAGTCTAATGCAAAGTAGCTGCCACTGCAACGGAGCTTCCCCATTCAAGCTGCCATCTTGACCACCTACGTCACCAGACTCATGAAAGGTTTTTCTATGTGATGCTTGAATGTGAACTAATTTTAGTGCTCACTCAGCAGAACTGAAGCTCAGACCTCATGGACACTCTGTTAGTACAGTAACCTCACAGCAGCCATAATATTGGTCACATGATGTCCTTTAAAATGCTCCAAAAGGCTCCAGCAGCACAAACACGGCGCAGAGGTCCAGTTCAGAAACTCCAGTCAGCTAAGGTGTAACTGAACAGACAGCTAACAAC
Organism: Etia nguti; assembly: GCA_015106755.1. Classification (NCBI taxonomy): domain Eukaryota; kingdom Metazoa; phylum Chordata; class Actinopteri; order Cichliformes; family Cichlidae; genus Etia; species Etia nguti. The sequence goes on from VUQG01012228.1 coordinate 44,021, forward strand.
TACAGCCACCAGTGTCACCATCCACCTGTCAGTCAAAGAGGCCACGCCCTCAATAATACAGACTTTAAACCAAACAGGTGAGCTATAGCAGGCTGTAAACACGATTATTTATGCTGTAACGTTTTAGCATGGGTGTCTGTGAAGACTGACTCACTGCTGGAGCCACTAGTGGACATTAGAGGAACTGCAGCTCTTGGCTGTTGTCTGTATTTTTCACCCACAGAAGTTCAAGTTTCCACTTCAAACCAAGATGCCACTAAATTCACGCCCTTCTCCTTTAATACAAATGTTTATCCTGATGTAAATAGCTAACACTCCATTTTTTGTATTTTTGGATTAAACTGTTAATCAGACTGAATTAAAGTGAGCTGCAGCTCTGGTCACATATGTTCAAGCAAAAGGCCGCTGCACGCACCCACTGGAGGCTGCAGGTTTTATTTAGCAGAATAAGTGTGTGCTGTGTTGGTGATTAAGGAGTCATTGAGCTGTTTACTGCAGATCTACTCTACTGATTTTTCTCTGTGACAAGCAGCAGAAAAAACGTCTCACTCTCCCCTTCTGTTAGGCAGATTGATTTTACACTCCCTCTCTCCTCCGGTTTCTGTCATGTAGCGAACAAATCGGCTCTAAATCGTGTGTTTTGAGCGGTAAAATGAGGATCTGGCAGCTGAATAAAGCGATGACATGAACACAGTGTGACAGCAGAGAGAGGAAGGAAGCGAGGAGATGAAGGCAGGTGGGCGGTTTCACTCAGCCAATTACTCGCCGAGTAATTTCCTCGTCTGTGACTTAATTATGTCATAAATGTAAATGACAAGAGCCCCGGGTAACCAGAGGGCAGGGGCGCACACATACATGCACATTTTGTAATAATCTACCCACCCAAACTCCCACCTTTCACATTATTTTAATATCAGTAATGAACTTTGACCCCAAACTAATAATTTCTAAAGATAACCAGCAAAAGGGTCCCTCTGTAGACTTTGTGTTTTCTCATTTTTCTGTCAGCATGAGGACATTTAACACAAACGCCAAAGGAAACAGATTTTATTGGAATCTTTTAAAAGGCCTCTAAAACTTTGATTTTTTTTATTATTTAATGTCAGAAATTTCTTTAAAATTATTTTTAATCATTGATAGTTGCCAGGGTTTCACCAACTGGTTTCTAGGCCTGTGTGAAGTCTAAGGATTTGAACTAGACTCTACTTTAATATGGCAGTCCAAATGTGTCAAAATAATATAATTTAAAAACTCAAATATAAATAAATACAATAAGAAATAAATGACCCAATTATAAAATGAATGCAATTAAATACTCAAAATATTATATTTCTTTTATCATCTTTCATTTAGTTCTGCATTGATTTACCTTTTTATGATATAATTTGTTGATTTTTATAATTTATTTTCCATTGTATTAATTTAGTCTTATAAAATCTCTTTATTTTTGTGGTTCATCTTCTGTATATACAAATGTATTTATTTGGCCAGTTTTGGCCCTCCGTACATAAATGTACTGCAGTTACTCTTAAACTTACAACACTGAAACACATATGATTCTTTTTTTTGACCTTGTGCTTTTTGATAAATCAGGAGATATACAGATATAACTCAGCAGTCTGCTCTGCTTCATGGAGGGCATTACATCTGTGCTGCTGGGGGCCTTAAAAGAGGTGTTGTGTTTTAATACTGACCTTTTTATGTTTTAATCCCAAAGAAGTAAGCAGTAAAATTTTTTCATTTTTCTGTTCATATGAGGACATTTGGAGCTTAGAAATACAGCAAATCTCGGAGCAGCTGGAGAGGTCAACAGAAATAAGCTGAACTATTAATTTATGAAAGTATATTTGGTTTATGGAGACAGAAAAAAATATTTAATATAATCACTGAGGAATGACGACAGCAATAATGACGTGTGTGTGTGTGTGTGTGTGTGTGTGTGTGTGTGTGTGTGTGTGTCATGCTAGTTAAACTAATTAACTGTGATGAGGCAGCTTCTGGAGCTCCTGGACGCGGTGGAGGTGGGAGGCAGTCGTCAGTATCTTCCTGCCCAGCCAGGAGCCACTGTCCCTGTGGACAAACGCTACCTCTCTCCACCTCTCCTCTGCCTCAGAGGAAACGTTCAGCCGAGGCCGTTCAGATATTTGTGTGTCAACAAGTGTGTTCAACCTCTCACTGAACTGTACTAGTTTGTAGCTTTACTCAATTCTTGGACCTTTACTGGTCTTTGATAAGTGATAAATGGCCGGTTCTGTCTCTGGGAGCTTTAGAGAAATCAATCGTGTGTGTGTGTGTGTGTGTGTGTGTGTGTGCCAACTTGAACTGAACATTGAGATAATCTTTAAAATCACACATGAAAACTGATTTTCATCCACTTCTCCTACAATTAGGAATATTTTGGTTTCCAGGTAAAAAGCAAGTATTTTATTAAACCACCACAGATGACAAGATAACAGACTGAAGTTAAACAGATGAATTATAAAACCAAGGGGGGGGGGGTATTCTGCTGTAAAGTCTGCGGGGACTGGTTTATTCAGTTTATTCATTTTGCTCTGTGAGACCTCCTGTAGCTGGTCTGTTCAGTAATCCATGCTGAGAAGTATGAGGTCATCATCGAGTGGATCTATAAGCTGCTGCTGCACTCTGATGGGCATGCAAAGAAATATGCGCTCTCTAAATGTACTCGGTGAATATTTAAAAGTGTGACATCAACAAGACACTAATAAAAATCAGCTGGATTTACGGCTGTTGTTGTATCAGCTCGCCTTCAGAGGCTGACCACCTTTGAAGTGAAGTATCTCCACATGTTCGTCTCCTCACTGAAAGCTTGAGTGGACCCTGCAGTGTTTGATCCAAGCAGCTCTTCATCATTCACACACTGCCTGAGAGTTCTTGGGATAGAAAGTCAAATATATAAATCAGTTATTAAAGGAGGAAAATATAGCACTCGATAAAAGTGTGTGTTTGTATTCCCATCAGTATAGATTTTAATAAAAACTCTGACTGCGAGGGGCAGAACTGAAGGGGTTAAAGAGACTGTGCTCATTCATCACCGTGCTGTAAATCCACATAGAGGCGCACAGGTGGACAGACAGGTCGTCATGACCTCATGTTAATCTGTTTAGCCGAGTCAGACCGAGAGGCAACAGCAGGTCACAGAAGACCAAAAACCTCAGAACTCCTGATTATCTGCTCCAATTCAGGACAGAAACGCTGCTGTGCTACCGTCCTGTCTGTTAATCCAACCGCTGCACTTCCCGTAACGTCCAGCAGGGGCTCCGGCAGTGGCTTAGTCCCCACAGACTCCCATGTTAAAATGTTACATCAGAAACAAACATGTTTCCAGCCTTATACAAGCACTGGTTTATCTCTATAGATGATTCCCCCTCCATGTTTTTAACTGTTTGCATTATTGGAGGCGTGGCCTCTTTGACTGACAGGCAGCTGTAGCTACGAGCTGCCTAATTGGGTCTCTGAACTGGACCTCAGGACCGTGTTTGTGTTGTTGGAGCCTTTTGAATGTGATTATCTGACCAATAATATGACTGCTATATGACTGCTATTGACTGACTGATATTGTGCAGTTTTGGGGAAATTTAAGGATTTAATTAGTGAGCACTAATGAGCAAGTATTTGTGTCTGTGTGAAGTCTGTTTTTTCTACTCTTGAAGCTTTTTGACATCACACAGAGCATGATCATCTCAGAAGGCCCAGTAACTTTCTGTTTATGAGGGGCAACCAATCAGAAGAAAATGAACTGTGCAAAGCTACTCTAGTAGAGTCCAAGAGTAAGAACTTGGGACTGGAACGAGCAGAGTGGTTTTACAGCTGTTGTGATCACAGGCCCACTGTTGTTGTAGTCTCAAGGCTTTTGTGGTTGTTGGATTGATTTAAATTTTCTTGCAGTTCTTTGACTTTTTTTTTTCCTCTCCAACAACAAATAATGACAGCCTCTCAGCAGTGAACAGAAAGCTCTGACCATGTGACCTCCCGAGAGGCCCCACGGACCAATCAAAAAGAAATATAAAAATCAGTGACGAGATCGATAACGCCCCGCAGCGCTCAGATAGAGCTGAGAGTCCTGCTGAGAACCTTTGTCTGACAAGACACAACAACAAACACCTGAAAAAACACCTCAGAGTAAATCAGGTTTCCTAAAGTAAGAGCAAATTTACAGACAAACCAAAGAGCAGTACTTCCACAGGAACTGCAGGTGGCGCTGTTGGTATAGTTGGTGCTGTTAAACGATTACTGAAAAAAACTAAGCTGGTTTCCTGTCATAGTCGTAGACTGTATAGAAAAGGTGGATATAGCAACTATGATATCATCCACTGGCCTCTGGGTGCTTTAGCGTTTGCCATGAATGCGTGTCGAAGGCTAAGCTAGCCTGTATCACACGGACACAGATACCTGCTAATAGCTAACTGTAGTCTTTGGTGGACATTGGAGGAAATGCAGGTTTTTGTGTTTCTTTAAATTTCCAGCAAGTTTCCAGGTTGATGCCTTGTGTCAACATGAGGAAAATGACAGTTTCCTCATTCCTTCCTGGAAGTTTCAGTGCAGTTAGCTGATCCTTGCTGGTTTATTCGGTCTCTTTCTCCTGCTGCCAGTTTGTTTTTATTAACACACAAACTTTTAAAGTTTTTTTACACGCTGTGGAGCCGATTTCTTCCTTCAGTGTTGATACCCTCTTTCTCTCTCTGCTGCTTTTAAAGAGGACAAAGGTCACCTGTTCATTACCGTCCAATCAAAAAACATTTCTCCTTGTCTGATCCAATCAAGACAGATGGTGTTTGTGCTGTCAGCCTGTCAGGACATGATTGATGCTCTTCAACTCACAGCTAATTGTTTGTGTGTTGTCATGTCCCAGTCTTATCCTGGTTATTTGGGTCAAGTGTTTGTTCAAGCTGAGTTTGTACTGAAATTTAGACTGAATGAAAAAAAACATATTTTGCACAAAACTGCCCCAAACTAGCTTTTATCTGAGTATCTTTGTGACACATTATTCACCTTCTCACTCTTTTTAATGCTTCTAATGCAGCAGGACCTCTCACGTTCTTCTAACATGTGGTTGAAGCTGTGGAAAAAGTGGACTTGACACTAACTGTGACCTTTTCGCAAACCTAACAATCTATTTGTGGTGCTTAAGTTAGGCAAAGACCTTGGAGTCTGAAAAAGGTCATGCTAATCCTGCAGTTCTTCTCACGTCCACTAGAGGCTCCAGCAGTGAGTCAGTCCCCATAGACGCCCATGTTAAAATGTTTAAAGTGTTTACACAATGTCACATTCCTACTTATCGGGATGAATATCCATATTTCTTTCAGTGTTTTTAGCTTTAAAAAGAATGAGAAAGTTTCAAAGCCCTAGATTTTGCACATTTTTGTTGATTTTAGTTTTTGATTTTAAACGTTTTTCACTGTTTTTACTGTTGGTGTGGATGATTAAGATGAAATTTGCTGTTTATCGTCACATAAATGAGATTTTTCCTGATTTAAAAGGAAACAAACACAGACTGATGTTTGGTTCTAAAGAAGGGCCTTTTAAATGCCTGGTTGAGTCCACTCTTGGACTGTCAGGACAGGAAGATAACAGCAATCAGAGGCTGGAGTGAAACGAGCATGTGCGTGGAGGAAACCTGCTGCGTGTTCAGAGCGCCGCTGCTCGCTGATCGCCGTGTGACGGTTTATCCTGTCAGCAGCAGGCCGCTGCTGCTTCAAACCCAGACTCCTCTCATTCAGGGCGCTTATCACACACTACAACACACACATGTAATTATAACCTCAGCCTGTTGGCATGGCAACCGCAATCATCTGGCAGGGAGCCTCACTTATGATGTCATCAGGCGAGGCGCGTGTGATTGGATGGGTGATGAATGGGTGCTGAGCTGAGAGGGCTGATGAGCGGGCATGTACCTGAAACACAGAGACAGAGCGATGGTCTCAACAACCATCATGCGGTTGCATGACAGGCAGAAACTAACCCGCGACGATCTGACGTCTCTGCACTGTCAGTAACCGACCAACATATCACAGGCAGACCACTTCATAATCAAGCAAATGAGAGCTGACGAGCTCAGATTTTAAGTGTAAGTTATTAGATAAAAGACAAAGGTCCCAAAAAAATGTCACCTGTGGTTAGAAAGTGAGCAGTGGGCACTTTCAGACATGAAGTCCACTCATTCAGATCATCTAAGATCAAATCTAGTTAACTATTTCTCCTGTATTTGGACTAAATATCCATAATAGCCTTCTGCAGCAGTTGATGTGGGTTCAGGTTGTCAGGGCAGCAGTGATGTTCTGGTCTCACTCTCCTCAGACGTCACATCCAGCTCTTCTCTGGGGACATAAAAGCATTTCCAGGCCAGGATTGAAGTGTAATTCATGTTCAAGCAAAGGGTCCCAAGGTCCCTCAAATGTGTCCATCTGCGTACACTTTTCACTTGCTAGATGTTGATTGTTTGACAAGTGAGGAAAAAATAGGGAACGAGAGAACCACAAAAAACTTAGAACTTCTGTCTTCTCCTTCTGACGAACCAAAGGCAGCACAAGCAGGAGTGGCCCCCAAACCAGTCGGTCCACCTCCAACTCTCTGCAGGCAGACAGTGAACACACCACCCAGGAGTCCAGGAGCCATCGTGATCACATGCTGAACCACGTCAGCTGCTTCTTTGCCAAGTGGAGGAATGGTGGCTCAGCTCTGAGTGCCTCACAGTGTCTCTAAGGCCGAGCCATCCTCCAAAGGAACCTCATCTCTGCTACTTACATCCACTGTCTCATTCTTTCAGTCAGTACCCAGAGCCTGTGGTCGTAGCTGAAGGTTTGAACACTGACTACCTGGTTTCATGCCCACTTGTTTGAGACGAGCTTTCTGTTCACTCCACTCTGAGCAGCAGCTCGTCCCTGACCTGGACTGAGTGTGTTCAGTTATCATCTGACAACCACAGGCTCAGACTTAAAGGTGCTAATTCCCAGCCACTTCACACTCTGCTGCAAACCAAACAGTATGAGCTGACGGTCATCATATAACAAAGCCAGCAGAGCCACATCGGCTGCAAAAAGCAGAGAGGTGATCCCGACACCACCTCAACCATCTCCCTTCTCCTCTTACCTGCACTTATAATTCTGTCCATGAAAATTATGCAAAGTGAAAAATAGCAGCTTTCATCATCATCCTAACAACATATTGAGGCTTGTAGATCAATAAAATCATTGCTCGCATTCAACAGAGAGAAAGTTGCTTCTGACAATAAACACAAGGAACTTTATATCCGAAAGAACTCTACTGCCACCGAGATCCAGGGGCTTTTCCAGGAATGATGACGTCATTTTCCAGGGAGTTGATTGGTCAGTAGGTGTTGGTTATGTACATGTTGACTTGTTATGTCACATAACTGAAACACCTGCTTCATAACATCTGAGGTTACCTCACTAAGCCAGTAATCTTGCAAGACTCTCAAAGCGACTCAGAGAAATTAGAAAATAATCCTCCCCATCGCTCCTAAAGCTGATGCCACATCAAACTGTTCTGATTTAAAAGGTGTGAAAACAACCAGAAAAATTTTTCTGAATGAAAGTGGCTCCATGGGGAAGACCCACATTCAGAGGCCAGCCTGAAAAAGCCTGAATGAGAGCAGTTCAGTGAGTCACACAAGTTCAGCGCGCACAGAAGAAAAAACTTTAAAAGAAAACAACAGCATCCCCGCTGAGAAACACGGACGAGGCTCAGGTGTGTTATTGGGCTGCTTGGCTGTGTTGAACCTGTGCTGGACTCATAATCAGAAGATTATCAGTAAAACCTGGAGGGAAACAAACCGCCCGGTGTCAGAGAGAGTCTGACTCAGTCGCAGCTCAGCGATCCTGCTACAGGATAATATGCATGTAAAAGGCATGGAGTGTGATGAGGAGGGCTTTACTTTCTGATCTTAATTAAAGTGAACAGCTGCGGAAAAATCTGAAAGTCCTCAGAACACTGGCGGGATTTCTCAGTGGGGAGGCCCACGGGAAATCAGAAAATTGCCCCAGAAATTAATTAATACCAAACGAGATGAAAATTCATCAAGTTCTCAGGATTTTAATTGTAGACAGACCTGCCCCAATAAACATACACTATAAGCCATGGCCACAGTGAAGCGATGACCCCAGGGTCTGAAAAATAAATCCATTGTAGTGAAACCAAAGCCTGCAGTTCCTCTAACATCCAGCAGAGGATCCCTCAGTGAGTCAGTCCCCACAGACTCCCACATTAAAAAAAACTCTTTATAGATAATAAGGGACACCCCCTTTAGCCTCTCCAGTGAATCAAAGCTGCAAATCGAGAGCTTAATTTCTATCACTGTTCAAAGGTCTAATATTTTTTCCATGACATTTGCATTATTTTTGGTTTTAAAGTGATTTTTTTGGTCTGCTAAAGAATAAATGTAACTTCTTTCAGCAGTAACACATCTGGGGCCACAGCTGTGCACACTGGTACCTCATCTGGAGCAGAGTGGATGGTTATTCTGGAGCTTTGTTGGGAATAAATGTGCATTAATTAGCTCAAAGAGATTTTTTCTGCTTTCATACTGTGACTACACATACTCAGGGAGGAACTGAAGCCAATCCAAGCAGCTGCTGTTGCCCCTCCCCAGGAATCATTTAGCTGGCTGTCATCTTTAATTTAGTTCCACCTACTGTCCACAAACTCAGGTGTGGCTCCATGCTGGCGAGAGATGCTCCGTTCTGCTTTTGACCTTTGAGCTTCTGATTCCGTTAAAAAACATCCACCACAGTTCCACAGAGTCCACAGCTTCCATGACTGATGGAGATGACCCCCTGCCCCTTTTCTGCACCAATCAAGTCATCATCATGGCAACCAGTCGATTCCCAGGAACCAGCCAGACACCAATCAACCTCCTGCTACATGAATCTGAGTGTGTGTGTGTGTGTGTGTGTGTGTGTCACAGAGGTTATGTTTGTTCGCTGAAAATAAAACTCAAGAAAAACAAAGCGATGCCGACCCCCCTTTAAACTTGTCAGATTATTGTGACCTCATTAGAGCACCTCCTGCTGAGTAATCACTGTCATTTATTTATTAATTTAGGAGCTGCCACAAAAGCAATGTGATGAAACACTTCGTATCTGTCAAACCCTCTAAGTTTGGTCTGTACAGTTTATATGTTGTATTATTTGAATCTTGTTTTCACCTGTTTGCATCACAAACTGTATATTCAATTTAATTCAACTCAGTTTTTTTTTTATATATATACAGCACCAAATCACAGCAACAGTCACCTCAAGTCAGGTAGTAAGGTAGAGACCCTACAATAATACAGAGAAACCCAACACTCAGAAGACCCACCATGAGCAAGCTCCACGACAGTAGGAAGGAAAAAGTCCCTTTTAACAGGAAGAAACCTCCAGCAGAACCAGGCTAAGCTTTTTGAACCCTATTGTGGTTTTCACCATCTGGTTTCAAGAACCAGAAGTGTCATATTTGGATACGTTATTAGCCAGTCTTAGCTAGCATTGTTGGCAAACTACATTAATGACTAAGAAGTAGTTTCTTTAGACGCTGTTAGTACAGTTACCTCACAGCAGCCATAATATTGGTCATATCATGTCATTAAAATGCTCCAAAAGGCTTCAACAGCACAAACAAGGTCCAGAGGTCCAGTTCAGTTAGCTGAGGTGTAGCCTAGCAGACAGCTAGCAGCTACAGCTGCCTGTGTCGCCATCCACCTGTCACCTGTCTGATTATTTGTGCTGAATTTTTTTGTGTCAGTGTTCGTTTGTGCCTCCGTGTGAGAGGGACAACCAGAAGAACAGAGACAGCGTTCTGTGGTGGGAGGATTACTTCACCAAAGAGGTCAACAGCCAGTCGTTCATCTGCTTCTTCAACCAGCAGCGACGGTGAGGCTCACGTACACGTTTACAGCGCAGTCTATTTGGAGGTGCGATTCAGATAAATTGGAAATCAAAGAAAGTGTGATCCTGTCACATCATTGTTACCGCGGGAGACGAATGACTGAACTTTCTGACAGACACATTTTCCACTTTCTGATTTGCTGTTTCTGACCTTTGACCCCAAAGAAGTGACCTCTGACTTCACTTTAATAGTCCTTCCACTTCCACTTATACCTAAAGCCATTTTTTTTTTTGTCGGTGCCTTAGAAGGTTTCAAACTTCATGCTTGTATTTAAAATTTTAATATAAATTCAAATTTTTATTTTTTGTATTCAATGTTTTGCCCACTGTCTAATAATACCATCATGTTATTCATTTAAAGGTTTATCTTACTATAGTTTTATTGTAATATTCATCTTTTCTGGTTTCATTTGTACTCTGTGTGCATCATGCATTATTTCTATTTACATTTTGCTTTCAGGGTGAATTTGCAGGTTCAGATGAAAAGTGGTCTCTTAGCTCTCTAACTTTGGTGCATTTTTAAGAAATTTTCATTCATGCTTATTTGAGTTAAATACATAAATAATATACATATAAAGCATGATGAAGAACAAAGTGTTTGTACTAAATTTTTAAGCAAAATCCCGTCAAACCATTGGTCTTTCAATCGTTGGACCAAAAATTGTTTAAATGAATGAAAAATAACCTTTAATTAAAAACCCGGAGCGACTTTGTTCGTTCTGATTTTAAATGCCTTAAACATTATTGTTATTTTAAGCATAATTAAAAAATGTGAAACTTTTTTATTTTATTTTATTTTATTATGAATGAACTCTCCACACCTCTGAGCTCCTTAGCTGCTGCTTGTATAACAAAGCAGACTTTTAATTGGTTCAAGTTCATGAATTAACATCTCCAGGCTCCAGCCTGAATTCTTAAAATGTTCAACTTTAAATTAGAACACTAGAAATACAAAATATCTTGTTACCAGTGAATAACTTCGGTCTATAGAACATGGAACAAGTACAAAAATCAAACCTTAAAACATCAGTCGTGTACCGTCAGCAGTGACGTGTCAGGAATTCAGGTAGATGATTCTTCAAACTAGATTATCACACTAATCAGAATTTTTTTTCTTGCAGACTGAAAAAAAGACTGCTGAGACAAATAGAGACCAGCAGAATAAATGAGTTCTTTCACTGCTTGTTCATCTAAAATAAGATATTTTGACGTTCTGAATTTCCTTTTTCGCACTACCGATGACATGAAGGTGAAAATGTAGGTCAACAGTATGATGGAGGTGGATTATCAGAGGTGAGCAGGAGACACTGAGCAGAACAGCAGAAGGATGCTGAGGTTACAACCTGAAAATAAACACTGCAGTGAAGGATAATAAGAGCAGGAGGAGAGATGTTTGAAGAAGCTCTTCTTTCCTCTCTTTTTATTCAGGCTCTGTCCAAAAAACTGATGAGACAAAGAAAAGCCAGAGATCTGCTTTAGCCTGTCAGCTTAATCCTCCGATAATTCACCGACGGTGCTTACCTGTGACCTTGGCTAGTTTTATTTTTATCTCTGCACCAGAAGGATCCAAATGAGGAAACGCTGGTTCATAAATGAGGCCCCAGTGGGAGCTCATTGATGCTACACATCAGCTCTTCTTCGGTGTTTTAGAGAACAAACTGGAACACTCAAAGTTTCTTTTTCATTAAGTTTAGAAAAGCATGTAGTCTCTAGATGTTGGGCTTATTTCAGGGGTGGCATGAAGGTTATATCCCAAAACTTTCTGGCGGTGTCAGTCAGAGTATGAGAACTTAAATTAGACTGTGCACAGCTGAAAGTGATCTTTGTTCTGCTCACTTGCAACTCCCTAATTTTTATTTTGGGATTCCACTAGAGCATCGGCATGATTCACAGTTCAGAAAATCGTTACTGATCTCATATTGGCCCAGAATTTAGATGCTCACTTCAACATGAACTTTACTGAACGCTTTTTAACCCTCATCCTCCATCTTCCCTCTGCTAATGTGTTTGTATTAGCCTAACCACAGCTCTATAGCTAGCCACCAGGTATCACACCATTATCTGTCAACTAGTAAGACTTCACCAGCTGTCCAAACATTGTTGATATTTAATTTTCTGTCTTCATTTACAGCTAAAGTTATAGCAGTGCTGTAGAAAAAAAATCATTGTCATTACTGTGGAAAAATTACTCTACTGCTCACCTGATTTGGCACTTCCAAACAAAGCTTTCCTGATGGGATATGATTAAGGGTGTGCCTGCTTCTATCTTGCTTCTCTTGTCTGTAATGTGAAATATTAGTAGGAAGCCTTTAATTTTAGCGACAGGAGATGGTTTGGTATGAAAAGGAGTAAAAGTAGAAGGACCTGTAGGAAGTCAGTGAATTAACAATCCTAAAAGTAGTGTTTTAACACCATGGGAAATTCCTACCCTTACTTTTTCTTCTTTTTATTTCAGGCCCGATGACGTGTTGTGGCGCCGTTCCCATGACACCAGTGTCCTGTTACACTGTGTTCTTTGGCCAATGGTTTCCCTCCTTCTGGGCACGCTCATTGTGCTCCTGACGGTATGTGCTCGCTCCCTGGCTGTTCGAGCCGAGGCCCTCCAGAAGCGGAAGTGCTCCTATGAGGTCTGCCAAGACCTGTCTGCCATGCCACCTGACCGCTGCGGCAGCAAGGCCAGAGACCCACTCACGACGAACTCGGACCCCGAGCTGTCATCGCCCTCAAGGACCCTGCCGCTGTTTGCGGTCCCAGTGCGGCGCAGAGATCGGGAACATTAGAGCGAGCAGAAAAATGTTTCTTCAGCATGAAATCACTAAGGATGCCAATGAGCCGGTGGGCGAAGTCGACTAAATAGCTAAAGACGCCACCAACAACCCATTGCTGTCTGGACTGGTTGGTATGATCAGAATGTTTGAATGAGATGAAGATGAGGGGAAATCCACTATTGCCTATAGATTTCAGCAGGAAGACTGTACAAAGCTTCAGACTTTTTCCTGATTTTAGCTGAAAGTGGATCAGTGGAACTCTTTGATAGCTAAGTTGAATCTTCTGACTAGCATTGAAAGGCTGTTTAAATTAGGGTAGTTGGCGTTGGGTACTGATAGCTGGTTCTACTTTGGGTCTGGTTTCTAGTCATCAAGAAACCCAGACTCATTATGTTCTGGTGTTTTAAGGGTCTCTTATCAAGTATCTTTATCTTTTATAGTTGTTCAATCATTTCAGCTCCAATATTTGGATTAGATAATTTGTTATAGACCAGCTATATAAACTAGTTTATTCCTACTATTACAAAAAATCTGTACTCATCAGAGATCTTTCAGTGATCATCCATCAGTTTCTGGCTTTACCCAGCAGCAACTGATCACATATAGAACAATATATGTTCAAGATATTTCGGGAATGGGTCAGTTAAAAGTTATTTAAATTTAACCATCTCCAGTTGCAGATCACATTATTGAACTGGAAATCCCATTATGACCACTTATACTTTTGCCTGAGTGATGAGAGCTGAATCACCTCCAATCTCAAAACGATAAACACTGAACTTAATTCTCAATTTTAGGAAAGTGGACGAAGTTGGATTGAGGCGAGTCTGGCAAATACAGTGGTGGTAAGGAAATGCTTGAGATCAGCCAAATATGAATCAGGTAGGGTTTTTGATTTTTATGGGCCCATTCTCAGAAATTTGACACCTGGTGCTGATCTTTGACTTGTGTTTTTAAGTTGCAATACAAAGGATGAAAGCTGAGATTCTATCAGAGATTCAGATTTAATAGGATGCTATCAAAACCCAACCCAAACCCTCGCGCTGTGATTGATGATGCACTGTCAGGACAGGACAAGCATAAGGACTGACACTTGGGAAGTAACTGCTCTTTACTGTAGCTCTCTTATTGATGTAGTTTCCCTTCAAGTCCCAGTAGCCATGAATGTTTCTTAACAGAGGTGCCAAGTCCTGACGTTACCTTCAGGATTGTCTCTGTTCTTCTAGCTTGTGCAACTCAAGGCAGTCTTTCACTGAGAGTTTCTTTCATCAGTCTTCTAACAAATGAGACTTCATATTACATATGTGAAGATAAATGGTTGTCTACTACAGCACTTTTATAGTACAATCTGAACCCTATAGGAGCTTAGCAATGATTTTGTTTTGTTGAAAAAAGTTTTTACCAGCACACAGTCACAACTGTTGGTTTCTGTTTGACTTGTATCAATGGTCATAGAAAATATCTGGATTGTTTAGTCGTCTGTTGTGATCTTGTTTTTTTTTAACCTCTTAACATCAGCCAGGTCACCAGTTCAGGTTCACATCAACTTTTCATGGTAATTTTAACCTGTTTTGCATACACAAATAGACATAACTGAAGAACTGTAAGACGAAAATTTATGAATGAGACTTAAAAGGTAATAACTCTAGTTTCTGAAGCCCATATAACCCTAAACTTTAGACTAAGAGGTTTGCCAGGTACCTGGTGGATATTAGAAGGTTAAAGCCAGTTGGTTAAAACAGTCTTGGAATATTCTGGAAATACCTTCAGACTCAGAGTTTCCAAAGACCAGAGACCTTTTTGAAAGGTCGACTGGTGTGGGTTTTTCTAACATTTTGGCTGCTTGGCTCTGCGACTGAATTGTAAGGTAAAAAGTGAAGAGGTGAAAAATATAAAGAGCCAGTAAAAGGCAAATGGACGGGTATTTTTAAATCAATATTTGGAATTCAATTTAAATAATTAAACCTGCCCTATTAATTTATGTATTCAAATACACTGGTGACTCATCAGAGTGCCCATTAGTGGATCCTGTTGCTTCGGGGACTCGACTCCTCCACAGGGTTGACGATGCGAGAGCTCTTTGAACCATGAAGGTGTTGGCAGACAGCAGGGAGCTCAGCAGAAACAACCACAGCTAATATTACTGACAAAGTTACCCTTCAAGTCACACCCAAAGAAAGACAAAGTTCAAGTGTTCAGCTCAGTAAAATCAGCTACACAACAGTTTCCCTTCATAGTAGAGTGTAAAAGAGACCAGGCACCTGCAAGTAAGTTATAACCTTATTACTTTAAAATATAAAGCATCCTGAAGCAAATGACAGATGACTTTTGTCTTGTATAGCATATTTGATACTATATAATTAAAAGTGAATGTTGGAGGTAGAACATTTTGTGGTCTAAATTTGGCAATTTATTATTTCCCCTAACGGACTGGGCTGAAACTGCCCTAAATATGTCACAAAAATGTTGAAAATGCTGTCGCATTTCACTAAGCAAGGTTTCCATCCAGACTTAAACCAAACCTAAAGCAAACCTCTATGAAAAATTTGTATAAATGGATAACTTTAGATCACAATGTTATCTAGCAGGACTGCAGTTGTCGGTATAGGGGTTTTGGCCCATTAAAACTGCATTTTAAAGCATTTAGAAGTAGAATTCTACTTCAATTTGTGCCACATTGTTCACTTTTCAAAGCTTCAAAACAAAACAAAGCATCAATGAGTCTAATTAGGTGGATAATAACAAGGTTGTAGTAGGAAAGTGAGCCTGAACTCTGGATGTTAAACAGACGTGTTGTTGCTCGGTAAACACGCCGAGGTAAAAAAACAACACATGCCCGGGGGTCCCTCCACATGCTGTCTTCAGAAGTAATGAGGACAGAATCTAGACCATTTGAGTAAAGTGTGCGGGTGCTTGGGGGATTCTCTGTGCTGCAGATGGTTTCACTCGGTTTCAACCCTGATTGGACAGGCAGGAAAACCTCTGAGCTGGCAGCTAAGGGACAGGAGGCTCATAGCTTGTACGCTATACAGGTACCCACAGAGGCAGTATGTAACGCTTCCACAAAAATGTCTCACAAAATCGTCTTATTGGTTCCCAGTCATAATCAGCATGTTCTGAAAATCTAGAAATATTCAAATGAACCAAGCATCACTACGACAAATTCCAGCTCAAATTATTTATTTTTTTTAATTTCCTGGACGATGAACGTCCATCCGACCATCCATTCTCTTCCGCTTATCCAGCTCAGGGTCAGATACTAGTGTGCAGCTCAATGCCCTCACAGAGATACATTACACAAAAAGAGGCACAGTGCAAACATTCAAACATTATTTTATCTGAAATAACAGTTTTACAAAGTGGCGAAACAAGAGTTAGAGGCTTTTTCACTGAAAGTTTTAATCCTCCTTAAGTAGCTTAACAGTCCACAACATTTAGGATCTGAATTAAATAAAAATACCTAAATTATTATGTATCATATTATTATGTGTCATATGCATGCTAATACTGGATCATAATGAATGATTTATTAGTGTGTATAAAATTGTAATGTTGCACTTCGTAATGATTTATGTTAATTTGCTACACTCAGGTGGCCCCTAAAGGATTGTAAGTTAATTAAGTGTTATTCTTTTATCTTTTATTTCTCGAGTCAACAAATGAATCAGAAGAAGTTTTAAAATTTGGGGAGCAGTAAACGTCTTAGCCTCGTGTGCCACAGAAGATTTTGAGACTTGAAAGTCGGCCTTTGAATTTGCAAGTCTGGAAATGGCTGATCTATATTAATACAGCATCATATTTTAGCAGAATTGTATTTAAAATTTTGCAAAATAAGAAATCACAAACACTTGTTTTGAAGGCATCTGGAATTCCTTTTTTGATTCTTGATGACGTCCCTCCATGGCAGCAGTTGGCACCCCGCGTCACGTCCTGTGGAAACGGCAGCCATGTTTTGTGGCGCTGAAGCATCTCTGCTTTTCTCAGTGAACGGTCTGTAAACTGTAATGATGCTGAGCAGCAGACAGCAGGTGGTGGAGAAGCTGTAGGGAATTTTAATTTGAATATCTTCACAGCTCCCACATGTTGGCGAAGACACTGAAGTAGCTTCTCCATCTGGATCTGTTCAAGAACGATCAATGTGAAACATGTTTCAGGAAGTCTGTAGAGCTGCTTGGACATGATGTTTGGTTTGCACAGCCGTGTTTGCCTGGTGTTGCTGGTATTTGTGACAGTTGCTGAGGGAAGAGTTTAGACAAAAAATTAAGTGTTTAAACATATTTAAGCTCATCTCCAGAAACGCTCTGGGTAAAATTACTTAATTTTCTGCCAAGCAGCAGAGTTAACAATAGACCTGCAATCACGAAGTGTGATTCATCTTGTATCAGGGGGAGTTTATAATCATCAACTGTTGTCTCCAAATGTCTACCACCACCTTTCAAACATGCCCAGCAGTCTAAATTTGACCCTGCGTTAAGCAATATTTTTGCCGAGCTGTTCTCTGATCGAGCGAGCTGTTATTGTCCTGTCCTCTCCTCCTTGGGTTCAGCTAGGAGACAGCCATCATGTTTTGTTGTAAATTTGAAATTTGCTGCTGTAACAGATTTTATTCACATCGCTTTTCGTGAGAACGTTTATCCTGTCTTATATTTGTGTTGATTGTTGGACACCTTCTAACCATTCCTTAAAAAAGCCTGAGAGCATGAATGTAACACATTGTTTGTTTAATACATCAGATTCATATCTAATTAATCTTTGTCTTTATCAGTGATCTTTGTGCAAAATTCATATTTATTCACAAGCGGTAGTTCCTCTAATGTCCACTTGAGGCTCCAAAAGTGAGATTCTATCTCAGTTGCATCACAATGACCCAAATATGTGTGTATGATGAGGGGAGGCTTTAATTTCTGATCTTAATGAAAGTGAGCAGATTTGGAAAAAGCTGAAAGTCGAAAAAACCTGAGAAAAGTGGTGGGACTTCTCAGTCTGGTGGCCCATGGGAAATTGGAAGGTTACCCCTGAAATTAATTAATACCAAGCAAGATGAAAATTCAGTTTATTCACAGTATTTTAATTGTAGAAAGACCTTCTATCTCAATAAAAATGCATTAGAAGCCATGGTCACACTTAAGTGACAACACCTGGATCTGAAAAGTAAACCTAACATGGAAGTACCAAAAGCTGCAATTCCTTTAATGTTCAGCAGGGGCTCCAACAGTTGGACAGTCCCCATAGACTCCCATATTAACGCTTTACAGCAGAAATAAACATGTTTACAGCCTGGTACAAACACTGCATTGGCCTGTATAGACTATTCACCCTTTAGTTAATAACTCATCTGTTTAAATTGTATTAAGGTTTAAGGTTTGGATTATTGGGAGTGAGGCCTCTTTGACTGACAGGTGGATAGTGACACAGGTGGCCGTAGCTGCTAGCTGTCTGCTAGGCTTCGCTTCAGCTAACTGGACTCCCTGAAGTGGACCTCTGTTTGGGCTGTTGGAGCCTTTTGGAGCATTTTAATGATGTTATCTGACCAATAACATGGCTGCTATGTGATTACTGTACTAACAGACTGTCTAAAGAAGCTAATTAATGTAGTTTGCCAACAAAGCTAGCTCACATTGGCTAATTATATATTCAAATATGGTACTTCTGGTTCTAGAAACAAGATTATACATATAACACCTTAGTGTGCCACCACATTTCGAGATCGAGTTGAACCATCTGATGCATACTGTCTGCCTGATGCTCTTCAGAAACCTGTGAAGAAAAACAAGGTTTTGTGTTCTGGTTTCCTGTGTGAGACACCCGTGACCCTAACACACTTTTTTCTAGCACAGGATGTCTGATTCCCACGGGCACCTCTCTGGAGTGCTTCCTCAGGGAGAGTGGTCCATCCTAATCCCCTCATTAAGATAAAAAGTCTGAGCTTGGCTGGGCTAATGTTCTCCAGACCACTTAGGTAAACATAAACACTAGTTTACAAAGATATTGTCTCAGTCATTTAAACATGTAGGGGGAATAACCACAGATCCAGCCACAGTGAGGATGAACAGTTTGACTCCATGACTGTAGAGAGGCAGAAGCAGGACTGAGTGATGTAGCGTCATTAAAACATAATCAGTGCCTGAAGGAGTCAATCAAAAGTCATCAATTCTTTACCTTTTCTGCTTCTTGGACCTTTTCTTCTATTTGTACAGCTGCTCCTTTTGGTACTTGTCCTTTCTTTCTTTCTTGCTTGCCTTGTTTTTGCCACTTTTATCATTTTAATTCTTCTGATTCTCTCATCTACTTTCTTTCTGCCCTTTTCTCCAACATTTTCTCTTTCCGTTATGCTGTTGGATAAAAACTTTCTAAAAAAAAAAATAAGGGAAGTTTATGTGAAAGAAAACTCGTGCACACTTGAATGAATCTGTTTCTGCTGTCAGCTCCTGTTTTTCTTCCTAAACACCATTAAAACTTCCTTATAATCCAGGATCCAGCTGTTTAAAAGCCATCATGTCGTCAATGAATTTCATTTGTCCTCTCCAAAGAAAATGTAGCTTTTTGTAGCATTTCTGTGTATTTTCATGAGAGTTAATGAGCTTTTATTGTCTCTGTCTGAGGTCTCCATGTTAGATTTTTTTATCTAAAGCCATATGCTAAGCTGTGACCTGCAGTAGCAACTAAACGCTGTATTTAGCTTCTTCACACAACAAATATTTCATTTCATTCTGACAGATGTTTCGGTTTTAATCCACAATGTAACAGTCAGTGACTGAAAGCTGGCTGGTTAAATGTTTTAGTCCTTCATTGACTGTTTCTCCATAATTATTCTCGGTGTTATTCTAATACTGTCGAATCATTTCTGTTTTTTGTGTTTGGATCATGCCTTTGTACTAAGAACTGTGTTGTCTGCAGGTATCTTGCTGTCTCTCCATCTTCTCTGAACCTCAGCACTGTATCATGTGACCCAGGTAGCCGCTTCGCCCGTGTTTTAACGATAAAGATGATAACTATTGTGCCTCATAGAAATCTTTAAATAAAAACAAACTTTTTGTCTTCAAAGTCTCGCCACAGAACATTCTTCTTTCATTTTCAGATCTTTGTGACTTTAATTTATTGATATTAGCTTCACAGACGCAACTGTGGCTAATCAAATTAAATGTGTATATGAGAATATGAGTTATCTACCAATGCCAGATATAGGCGTGTTTACTTGCTAATGCTTGCTCTGTTTCCACAAAACACACTGTTCCTAACTGATCTTGGAGTTGGCAGCAGCTTGTCTAACATGCTAGTCCAGAGGTTTATCCACAATATGCAATTAATCAGAAATGGCTGCTGGTCTCTCAGCTTAACAAGCTCAAGCTCAGAATACAACCTCTAGTGGCTCACAGTCAAGCAGAGTTACAAGGTGGCAGTAATGTAAAGGATGGGTCTAACAGGATGAGCGTTCACTTTCACTTTGATATGTTTTAACTGATGTCTGTTTTTAGATTTCACGAGATAAACACTTGCCTTTCTTGACCTGGTGGCATGTTGCTGATGTTTGGATGAATTAGCGAAACATATCTACTCAAGATAGTATTTTACAATAGCATTGAGATTAGTGTTTCCATTGTCACCATCTTGTTTTTTTTGTTTGTTTTTTTAAAAACATGATGAGAAGGGGCAGGTCTGACTATGAAACCAATTGGCCATTGGTTATCAACTGTTAATCACAAATCATTAGCCAATGAACATAACATGGATAATCCTTGGTATGTTCATTGTGACTGAGCCGATAATCTCAGATGGACTAAACTAAGTGAACTAAAAAACAGAAGCGTAAAACCCTGTGTTGCGCTGGTGGAGTTGATGATTTGATAACTTCATTTCTAAGCTAACGTTACCTGGGGTTTTTCACTGTTTCGGCATTAGAACTATCAATGAGAGGACAACTCAGACAAAGCTTATTTTTTCTTCTATATGACAATCTGTTCACACACTGGCAATAAAAATGGCTTAATGCATTAAAAAAAAAGCAAGCCCAGGCTCTACCAGAAGCAACCAGACCCAGTCTTTATCAGCAGTCTTCAGGCGAGGTTCAGTTTCCAGGCCCAGTCACCAGACTATGACCAGGCTCCACCATCAGTCACTAGGACACAACCAGGCTCCACCATCAGTCACCAGGAAACTCCACCAAGGCTAGGACCAGGCTCCAATAACCTAGGACCTGACCTCCTTATTAGCCTTGAGGCAATACAACCGACTGAAATGTCAGTAGTAGCTTAGCCATTTAACCTTCTTTGCAGAAGAGGTAAGACTGTTTGCATTATGCCACCAAAAAGAAGTGTAGTCAATGAAGAATAACTGGAAGATATAAAGAGGTCACTTAACTTCATGTCTGAAGAAATGACAAAAATCTAAAAATAGCAAAAAGTGATTCTGGACTTAATGGGAAAGATAAAAGACCTTATACAGCAAAATGATGAGAGGGTTAAAAGGATTGCTCTCTTGAGTTTGTAAACTGGAATAATATTCATTCTTGAATGAATGGCCTGATAGTGAGCGGGCACAGATCATATGCAAATGTTACTGCAGCAGAAAATAGGGAACCTCTGGAGAAAGAACAACTCTCCTTAGAACAACAGGTATTTGCCTTTTTTGATAACAAGGGTATAAATTTAGAGAGCAAGGACACTGACATCTGTCACTTTCTCCCAAATAAGAAACAAAATTAAGAAACCTCTCATCATTATTCATTTTATTAACAGAAAACAAAAGAAACAATTGCTTAAACAGGGACAAAAACTGATAGGAAATAATGTCTATGTTAACGAACACCTAACAAAGAAAAATGCTGACGTTGCAAGACAGGCACGACTATTGAGAAAGCAACTAAAAGTAGTACTAGTGGAGAAGTACTAGTCAGTAAACCAGTAAACAAGTAAATGTTACAGCTATTTAATATTACTGGTGATGGTGCAGAGAGGATGTCCTGTGCATGATATTTACAGTTATGTATTGCAACTAACACAATATACATGTTAGAAATTGAAAATGAGATTGATCCAGACAACAATTTACTAAATAAAATGGAGACTAACTGTTGCTATTACAATGAGCAACAGTTTAATGACACAATTAAGCATGTGCATGGAATATCACTTTTAATATCAGAAGTTTATATGCAAATTTCCAGAACATAAAAGAATACTTGGCACAGTTTAAAAAAAACATTCAATATAATAGCAATCTCTGAAACATGGCTTAAGGTAGATAAGGTGACAGATATTGAGCTGTATGGATATGAATTAAATTGCATGAATAGAAAGTGCAAAAAAGGAGGAGGTGTGGCTTCGTATGTTGAAAAGAGCCTCGTGTATAAGATTGTTGACAGCATGACAGTGTCTATAGACAATATATTGGAATGTGCATGGAAAAAAAATGAGAAATATCAAAACATGAAACAACCAAAGACCAATTTCATCTGTGGGGATTTCAGTATAGACCTGTTGAATACTAAGATAAAATGACTGATGTTTTTATTGAGCTAATGTACATTAACAGTCTTTTTTTCCAACAATTAAAAAACCAAGCAGACCATCATCAACCATCTTACAGTGCCACTCTGATTAACAATATCTTCACAAATAATATAGAATATGAGTGGATTATTGACGAATGATATTAGTGATCATCTACTTGTCTTTGTAATATTTTAATTTACCTACAGGGAGAAGACAGGGCATAATGAGGTGGAGTATAGGAGAGTGAGAACAGAGTCTATATCTGCTCTTAGAATGGATTTACTAAACCATAACTGGAAGAGTGTATATGAACAAGCTAATGTAAATAAAGGATATAATTTGTTCTTGCACACGTTTAAAACCTTGTATGACAAACACTGTCCAATAAAACAATACCGCTGTAAAATTAAGTATTCATTCCCTGGATGTTCAAGGGTTTACAAAATGCTTGTAAAAAAAAACAATAATCTCTATAGAAAATGTAGAAATTGCAGAACGAAACTCACAGAAGTATAAAAAATATAAAAATACATGAACTAGTATTAGAAGGGAATGTAAGAATGATTATTATAATAAAATGCTAGCGGATAATAAGAATAACACTAAAGGTAAATGGAATATATTAAAAGTATTTTCAGAAATAAACAAACCAAGCTAATTACCCAGACTATTAAAAAAAAATACGGTTATTAGAAATAGGAATGAGGTGATTAACAGATTTAATGAGTTCTCCGTCAGTGTGGGTCCAAATCTAGCAAAGGAAATAAAAAATACACTGCCTGAGGAGAACAACGTAGGTGAGGACTACGCTAGATCTTTCTGGAAGAAATAGTTAATAAATGTAAAAATAAAATTTCAACAGTGATGACAGTGATATGACTATAATAAAGAAAGTAATTGATGGAATTATAGCTCTACCAATATATATATATATATATATATATATATATATATATATATATATATATATATATATATATATATATATATATATATATATATATATTTATATACATTTATAACT